>CAUYPK010156141.1:0-15119 GCA_963574355.1 Loris lydekkerianus
TCAATTATTGTAATTGTTTTGGGTATATATTTTTATTTTTGAAATTTACCAGTGGCTGCTGCATTTTCCACCTCGGCTTATACTCGAGTCACTAAGTTTTCCCAGTTTTTAGGGTGAAATTAAGGGGGTCAGCTTATACTCTGGTTGGCTTATACTCGAGTATATAGGTAGTTTCACCCATACTTAATGATTTAATGCTTTTCAGACTGTAAAGGAGTTTGCCTTTGTTTCATGGCTAACAGTTTACTTCCTATTTCCTTCTCTTTTACTGATGCTCATCTGACTCAACTGGAGGGTTTTAGCAAATCTATATTGAGTCTGAGTGAGCAGTTGTCTTTCCTACTCATGATTTTTGCTTGCATTTGTGAGCAGTGGCAGGCCTCTGGTACTGGACCAAGTGTAACTCAGGGAGGCACCAGATATAGACTGACAGTTATATATGGAATTATGTAAGGAACAAAATGTAATAGTTTTACTTGATTGAATTTGGATATTTAAATCTGGTAGAATAATTCAGAGTTGGCACAATATTATCACCTAAAAATATGTGACTTATTATGAAGGATTAAATAATAAATAAGGGAGATTTCCTTACCATTTACATATTCTTGCTTAAAAGTATCTTAGTACAGTGCAGACATTATATACAAAGTTAATTTACATAAATTCAGCTGTATACACTCCATCTTTTGCATTAACTATAAATGTTGTGTATGTGAATTTACAAATGAAGGAATTTAAGGGGATAATTTTAATGTGTGATTTTATCCTATTCACTGACTTTAATATCTGTCCCTGAGTAAGATGAAGCTTTCCTAAAAATTCATTGAGTGTAGGAGAAGTAACAAGAAGTAATGATTTTTAGTGTTGTTAGAGATGGTGTAGCAAAGAGCAGCGTAGTGGTCATTTTTGACAGATTAACGTTAGATGTTTTTGTAGCAAAGTGCTATTTGTTTGGTGTTACTTCTAGTAGTTTTTTGATGTGCTGGAGTAAAATGAATTTAATTACTTGTATAATGTTTTTAACAATCATAGTTTGGGTTGATTCTAGCTCTCATAAGGAAATGGCTTTCGTGAGAGTTTATAAGACTCTCTAAATAGGTTAGAGACCAATAAAACATTATTCTAGCTAGAAGATGGAACTAGCATCCATCAATGGTGCTTATACTAAAACTTGGTGAATTAAGAGCATTTGTTTTCAGAGTTTTTTTTTTTAAGGTGAGTCATCTATAGTTATTTTGCATTTTGATTGTGCTCCCCCAAGCCTTTAGATAAATGCTATATTGTGATGGTTACTACAACAAGAAGCTATTGTAGGGCGCTCGTGAACTGAGTGTCTTTTCTGATCCGTGAATAGCACCATTATCAAAGGGACACTTAAAGCCTTGAAGAAAGGCTTTTCTTTTGCCCTTTCATCTTGATGCATTTTATTTTTCCCTCTCAGAGCCAAGCTTATATCTTAACTAATTAAATCATCTTTTTTATAGTGTGAAACAAATAATTATAGGCATGATAGTCCTCATGATGGAAATAAAAAAATATTATACTCATAATTATCTTTTAGGAAATTCATACTTCTTACAATTTCAGTATGATCTCTCATTTAAAGGACTAAGTATGAGAAGCAAGACAGGTACAGCATGGAAGGACCTCTTGTCTGTGAGCTAGCTAGTCAGAGCCTAAGCTGCTGGGCTACAGCCAGGAGGACTCATAATTCTAAATGTAGGCTTGTGGCCTTCAGGGTTGTTTACCTTAAAATTCAAGGCAGTGCGAAGAATTTTGAACTTAACTACTTTATTACATGCTTTCCTCATCATTCATAGAGAGGCAGAAAGATAAGGGGGTATTTCTAGAGCAGTGGGTCTCACCTGGGGTGATTTTGCCTCCCAAAGACATTTTTTTAAAAAAAACATCTATAACAGTAGTTCTCAAACTTCCTAATGCCGCTGCCCTTTAATACAGTTCTTGTGGGTCACAACTTACAGGTTGAGAACTGCTGATGTAGAGGCATGATAACTGTAGGGGGATTGTTCCTGGCATCTATTGTCATTGGTTAGCAAAACATCCTACAAGGTACAGGATAGCCCCTCAAGAAGGAATTATCTGACCCAGAATGTCAGTAAGGCCAAGGGAGAGAATGAGAAATATTGCCAGTGCATCTGCAGAGTTTCTGGTATAATATTCTTATCCTGATGGGTACTAGGAAAGAAAACAGGAGTAGAATTCTTATTTTAGGTTTATAGAATGAGGGTAATAGAAGTTGGTGTACTATGATAACTCATGACAGGTATTGGGGCCCTATCCAGAAGTCATCTTTAGAAGAAAGAGTTTAGGGCTCAGTTAGTTCCAGTGTAAGGCAACTTGCATTTAGGAGAGTGGTGCAAATTCAGAAGCTGCTAAAGCCATAAATATGTCTGGATAAAGCCTCATTTAGTTTGCAAAATGGTCTATAGCCTGCTTCAGTATGTGTTAAATAGTTGGACCTATACTTTCCTGTCCTTTCATTCAGTTCTATTTGGACTTTTGAGAGTGAATCAGAATAGAGCACAAATCTACTTTCACTGACACTTAAATAAACAGAAGATTGTAGGATCCTTTTTTGAATTTCGTAATTGTGGTTTCTTTTTTGACATAGTTGCCATAATTGAGAAATTGAAGCATGGTGTGTCAGGGCAACGTGAGACATGAAGTCAGAAAATACATAGATATTTTTGGAAAAAAGATTAATTTAACATGCTAGAGGAGGGGAAGAATGATACGAAAAACTCATTATTTATAACATAAGGCAAATCATAGCCTCAAAATTATGTTGTTATAAAACTTAGAAAACCAGATAATTAGTATGTTTTTCTGTTTGAACTCAATTTTAAAGGACTCTAATTGATGTATTGTTTATATTGTTCACTAAATACAGTGTTTGGATGATAGGGAGGGAATAGAGAAGGCATGTGATAGCAGCTCAGAGTTATGCAGTGTTTCTCCCCAAAACAATTATAGTGCAGCTACTGCCAATGGTGATGTCACAGTCAGTAGATAAAGAGCTATTTAAGACTTATAATCATCCTTAGGATAGGGAGAATTTGTGTAACATCTGAACCAATGTTAAAATTCCTATTGTGTTCCTTGGTTTTGTTGCTTTAAGTGATAATATTCTCAACATCTAATTACTTACAATTTACAAATTATATTTAACATCATCTAGAAAAGGAGAGAGTGAGGAGGAGAAGCAGTTGCTTTGTTGGAGCAGAAATAGTCTCAAAGCAGTACCTGGGGATTAAACTAGAGAAAATAATGCATGTTTCCTACTTTGTACTGTAGCTATCAAACACGGTGTTGGGAGAGAGTGACCTACCTAGACGGCAGATTCTAGTGCTGTTTATAGATAAGTACCATCCCTTTGTGGAGAGGAAATTGGCATATACACTTAAATTATGTGTGGAAGAAAATGGTGAAAAAACTAAAGCCTCTTTACAGAGAAGATGAGCCTCACTAAAAACTGCTTTTCCAAATGCCAAAGGCCTCTCCATCAGATGTCCACTGCACACTATGTTGTTATTTCAAGATTTTGTCTCTTTCCCCCTGGATTATTACTCTTCATGTTGAATGTGGGGCCTAATTGAGAAAGGAATATACTGCATGACAGTTATATCTGGGAGACGAGGAAACCATGCAACTGTTTGTTATGGAGGAGTGGGCCAGGCAGGGCAACTAGATAAAATATGCCTTGAATTGAATTGTCTGTCAGTATTTTCAGTTTGCAGCTCTGAATGCTTGACCCACAATAAATGTTTAATCAGTAACTGGTAATTTACAGGTAATAGTAACAGTTAAATACTTAGAGGGTGATGACTGTTTCATCGTTTTCTTTGAGTTTATGTCCTTGCTCAGGCATCACTGAATTCTTGTTTTGTGGTAAACCAGACACCTACAACCTCTGGTGTGATCTGCCAGTTTATAGTCTTTTCTGCTCTCTGCTCATCTGCCTGTGAGAGAGGCATTCTGCTGCTTAATACAGGCATCTTCAGTTAACACTTACAGGTAGAATGAGTTTTTAAAGTGCTCTTTGCTATCTAAGCAGTAATTAATGTTTAAAAAAAATAAACATTTTTATTCTGTTTCTCCAAGTTCTCTCTAGTGGGCTGATGATCTAATCCTTTCCATTTTTTGATCTTTCTGAATTGAACTATCAAGGTTGGTATAATTGTTATCACCATCTTCAGTTCTTTATCACTATTATTTCTGGTTGAGAGTCGAGTTGAAATCTGACTGTCTTGTTTATATTATTTCCTAGTTCTGTGACCTTGGGTGAGTTATTAATCTCTCTGTGCCTTATATTTAGTTATTGTTCGCATGAGGTTTACTGTCATGCTCTCTTTTAGCAGTGAACTTTTCCTTTAAACATCTAAGTCTTCTTGATCATTTGTAATCTAAGAATGCTGTGTACAAAGCAAAGAATAAAAAGTGGTTGACTTTTTTATATTCACACTTAAAGGCGCTTATAAACTCTTGCCCCTTTAGTACCTACACTTAGTGGTGGCCCTTATGTTTAGAGTCTTTGACTTTTCCCTACTGAACAGATTCTTCTGAAAGCTGCTGCTTTTGTTAAACAAGTAAAGATATTTGTCTTTGTGCCTTGCAGTGGTTTATGCTAAGTTTATTTAGCATAAACCTCTTATCTAACATGATCAGAACTAATATTTGGTCAGTTAATTGAAAAAACAAATAAAATGTTTAAGATGCTTTTTTACATTTATCCTAGACTTTGTATGGAGGCTGTAATGTAGGATACCTCAAAGCATCATTTTGAAGAAAGGTTTTGAGGAGAGCAAAGAGAGACAATTTCTACTATAATATTCTGATGGAATCAGCAGGAGGGTGGTTATTTTTTAGTTCTTGCCTCAGAATCAGGTTACAGATTTTTATCAGCCACCACACCTGGTTTACAGTGTCTCTTCAAACTTTAATATTTTTATTGATTCACTTAATTGAGTTCCTCTAAAACATTCAATTTCATTTTCATAGAAATTACTTTTGCCTTCAAATTTTATTGGTCTACATGAAAATTCATATAATTATGCAAAGTACAGGTAGCATACAGGTTTGGTTTGAACCCCTCTTTGAGGGATAGGGGAGTAGAAGTAACGCTGTGTATGTAGTGGGGGCACAATGCTGTGGATTTCACTGAAGAAATAGACATGTGTGGTTAATTTGGTGGAATGGTTAGGTGGAAGTTGGGTAAGAGGACATTTGCTGTTCAGATTTGATATTGGGTCTCCTGCCTTTGGGAGAATACTGCTAGTTTTATCAGAGGTGAGCAGCACGGATTCATTCAGTATTCTCCTGTGGTAAACATGTCTGTTTTTACAGTAATACACTAATGAAGAAGTTTTACCAATAGTATTTTCTATCTGTTTGAAGCTGTAGTCTCCTGAGGCTCAGCTGCAGAGAGGCCTTTTATGTTAGTTTTCTTTAAATTCCTTCCTTTGAATTGGTTGTTAGTGGAGAACCCCCAGGCTGTATCTCTGGGAGGTGGATCTCTTACACTGCCTAGGTGTTGTGTAGTCTGGCACACTTGTATTTTGCTGTATGAGCCGGATACTGGGAGTGTGGGAAGCCAAAGTGGTAAAGCAGGAGCTGGGATGGTGGGAACAGGGAGGGACATCTATTGTCAGGAATAGCCGGGACTTGCAGTGCTTGTGTAGTTCTTCCATAAGTGTAAGTAACAGGGACTAGTCCAACTTGAAATCACTTTATACTGGAATTGTTTCTTCTGGCAAAAAGTGAAAGCTTTTTCCTTTTGTATGCATTTATTTTATGCGATTCTAGTGTGTCTTCAAAAATAGATGGGTAGTGAGAAGTGGTTTTTGTTCTTTTATAAACTCAGGGTCTGTTCTCAGTCTACTGAGATGTGTCATCATAAATTGTAATTAAAATTTAGTACATTTATGTTTTTTAAAATATCAGTCTTGAGTTTTAAATAGCCATACTAAGACCTTGATAAGACACAGCTTCTGTTTCTGATACTGGATAGATAAACCCAAAACAGAGCATTTTGAATTCCAGAGAAAAGGTGATTTACTCAGGATGGCTTTTTTTTTTTTTTTTTTCCTGTTTCTCTTTCCCTTTTTGTTGTAACAGATTGCTCTCAAATTTTGAAATGTAGCTAACCCAAATTATCTGTATGGAATACAGGTAAGCAGAAACTTCCAGGATATATTGGTCATTGCTTCGTACGTTTTCCCTGCTGTCTCTTTGGCCTGAGTTTTAGAAAATCACCTTTTTTTTTTTTTTTTTTTTTAATATCTGAAATTGTACGTGGAGGCAGTTCTTGGGTTACGAACAAGATAGCTTCTGGGGGTTGATCCTTAAGTGTAATTTGTGTGTGAGTTGAAACAGGTACATTTACCTACTAGCTGTAGATAGTCTCCCCATTTGTAAGTGTGAGTCATAGGCCAGTCAGACGTTTGTGACTCTGGGACATTGCCTCTGTGAGTGTGAGTTCTACTTAAGTCTAATGTTTGTAGCTCTGGGACTGCCTATGTTCTTTTGTCCTCTTAGCATGTTCAATTGTATACATAAATTCCTTATACTTTACATTCTTTTACTTATTTGTATTTGTATGTCTATTGCTTTGTTGTGCCAAGGGAACCAGTTCTACCAGGCCTTTCCATCTTGGTGTTAGCAAATAAGGGGAGAGTTAAAAACAAAAAACCCCAGCTTTAGCTATTGAGGTAGCTTGCTTTATTTCCCATCATGGGGGATGTTAATGGTTGTGGCAGGGAGGCCCACAAAGCTAGATTAAACAAAACCACATCAAGACTTTGTGTCAAGCCAGTAAACCAGGCAGGGAAAGGCACGGTGATTCCAGGTCAGGTGAACACATGTAGAAATATGGGGGAAGAGGAAGATGAACTGAAAATACTTCAGAATCTGAACTGCGCAGTGTAATTTCTTTCCTTAGGCAATAGTGAATATTTGTAAGACTTTTTCATATGAAGAGGCTGTATTTTTGTCTGGGAGTATTGCTTTAAGAAAAGTCTCTAATGGCTGTGATAATCTTAGCTATTTTTGAGTGAATATAAAACAGTACATTTGTTTTTGAAGAATCAGACAAATGCATCTTAGATTTTGTAAAATATCTAAATTTTTTGCCAGAATTTTCTAGGCTGTATTAAAAAGCTTTTTTTGCAGAGATGAAATGCCGATCTTATTCTCTGTGGGATGAATTAGGTGCAATAGGAAGCCTGACAGCCGGGGGTGGGCCCTGCTCCTTGCACTCCTCCTCAGTGTCTTCTTACACAAGACCTTCTGCACCATATCTAGTCCCCAGGTACCAAGCTTCTTATCTCCCAGGTCTTTCTTTACCTGGCCTTTTCTTTTCTTTTTCCTTTTCTTTTTCTTTTTTTTTTTTGTGGCTTGTGTTTCTTTATGCTGCAAATCCCTGATGCTGGTTTGGAGTGTGGCTTTTTAGTTCTGTGGCTGGGAATTTCTGACTGATGAAGGCCAGTAGTAGTTCAAGGGTACACTTGAGGTCAATTTTACATACACACATATATATATATATATTCATAAAAGAAAACTAAACATAAATATCTTCAATGCTCTTCATAGCTGCAAGTTAAATTCTCTTCTTTATAGAGCTCAGTATGTCATTTGTTGTGGTTGAAGTCCTGTGTATAAGTACACTTATTTTTCAGCTAATTTTTAAAAATAAATTCTGTGTGAGGCTAGTGATTTCATGAGCTATACAACGATGAAATAGCTAGGAATAACAGGAAATATAGATTACATAAAAGAGAGTCACTGAATTTTTAAAGAATTTGAAAAGGCAAGACTTTACAAAGAAGAGGTTAAATATAGGTATATCTCACCTATTTGGTGTTTGATTGTCATTCAGGATTATCAATTAATTGCAAGCATAATTGGGGGGCTAGCAAAAAGGCCTCTAAGCAGCCCAAATGGACACTACAGAATTTAAGTATAAACATATAAGGTATATGAGAAGTAGCACTCCCAGAGTGTGGGAACCAGGCAGCCTGGGACCTGAGGAGTATCTGTGGATATTTTTATAAAGGTAATTTATACTCTTACATATCCCTGTAATGATGATGACCCAAGGCCACCAAGAAAAGGTATTTGCTAGTCATCTGATTTTTGTAAAGGCAGGACAAGTTATGATGTATTCAGAAGTATTAAAATTTATTGCCAAAAGAATATATTCTTGGACGTCTGTAAAGCTTGGTAATCTAGAACACCATATGATTCCCAAGTTTAGGAAAGCCAAGATATTAATAGCCACAGGGATTTAAACTCATAGACTTTTTAAGTGGGACAAAAGAAGGTACCCATACTAATTCCTGGTGGTGGAATGTATGCTGGTGGCTGTGTGTGGTGGGGAGGAACTGGGGACAGGAAAAGTAGTTAGGTGGCTGTTGCTATAGTTGAGTGGGGGTTAAGATCAAGAACCTGAGCACAGAGAAGTGAAGGATGGATACAAGAGATGCTGTGACTAAATGGATATATATGGCAAAGAGAGGGGGAGTATTTAAAGATGACCCCAGGTTTTGCAGCTTATCAGCCTGGTAGAGTATTGTTTACTACTGCTGAAATGGGACAGCAGCTGATTTTGCAGGAAAGAAGACTGGCTTTGTTGTCTTCAAGGTGCTTAATTGAGGAGCTGGCCATAGACCTGGCGGGAGCTTGGACTAAAGGGCCTGGAAATCCAAGAGGCTCTTTTCAGCAGTTCCCAAGACAAGCAAAGACAGGCATGCTTTCATGTTGCCCTGGTAATTGCTTAGTAATTATTGGCTGGTTCGTAAGGGTTTTTTTTTTTTTTTTAATTTTGTGGCATGGTTGGATTTGATTGAAAACAAATTTTGTTCAGATACAGAGTTTTTACTTACAAATAAACAGTCAGTAATGAAACTTGCCCAGGCACTTCTTGAGTAAGAGCGGAAGCAGAGGCAGGCATGCTAGCCTGATATCACTGTGAAGCCATGTTTTTTTCTTGAAATGTATAAAATCTCCATTCTACTCCAAAATGGTTATTTGTATATAATTAGAAAAACTTAAAAGTATTGAAAATTGCCATTAACCCCAAATGAAAAGTTTCCTACTACGTTTCTCTTGAGGTTTTGCCTGATTCTTTTGCTTCTACATAGAGACAGATGCTTTGCTTCTGACTTTATTCAAGCTACAAATTGAAATGCAGTTCCTCCCGGCAATATGATAGCTCTTTTGCTACATCATTGAATGTTCTTGATGTTATTACATAATCTTCAGACAAATAATCTAAATTTATTAGCAGAGCATTATGAATGCTGTTAGGAAAGTAAGATAGTACAGCTTTGTATTATTTGAAACTTTTTTGTGGCTGCATTTATAACAATAACAGGAAACATCTGAAGTGACTGAAAACTTTTGTCTTCATAGAAAATAGCGCTCTTTATTGAAATGGCTAATTAATAATTGCAGGTACTGTCATTGAAGGGTCAAGTCTGTGTGGTTATTAGATAGACTTGAGGGAAGAAAACCTTAGTGACTTGAATTAGTACCCATTTTTTCTGTTTTATAATTCTAATTATTACCCTGCTAATAAAGGAGCACACTGTTTTTTCTGGAGTGAGACATTTTCTGTCTTTCTGAATTCTGAATAGAGAAATTATAAAAATAATTTTGGTTCAGTGTGGATATGGTTTGGATTCCTATAACTAAGCAGATTTTGTTACATTTAAACACACGTTTTTCTAATCAGAATGGTTAAATCAGACCCCTCTTTTCATGCTGCAAACTATCATTTTCAGTGAATGCTACAGAAATAGAAAAATAAAGTCAATAGGAATATACAGTACTAACTAAGCCTTACTTGTAGACTTGGAGGATTTTCCATCTTTCAAAATGCTGGAACCTGAAGGCAGTTTATAAAAGCATTTTTTTAGGCACAACTTATTGAATCTCTAATGATTATATTTTAGTGCCAGAGTAAAACTGTAATTTGCTATCTTGCTTGTGCTCTGTGGACACTGATGTGAAACAGTTGATTTAATTGCTGTGTCCTTATTAGTGTAAATTTTTTTTTTTTTTTATAACTTTTAGATGGCATCACTTTTTTCTGGGGAAAACATTCTGATTTTGCTGCCTTTTTTTCTGACTTTAATTACCACTGTGCCTTTTCTTTCTTCTAACCTACCCCTTCTTGCCTTCTAATCAGTATTTTCTGATGAGTTCTCTATATATTTGCTTCCTTAAACCTGATACAAAGGAGCCGTCATTGATAAGTAAGTTTTAAAATTTTTCTTTTCTATTACTGTCTAGCTTTGAGTTTGACTTTTTTAAAGTAATTCAACAACTCTAGTAAAAGATTTAAAAATTAGTTAATTTTCCTGTTTTCTCACTTTTCTTTTGAAAATCTGGATTTCTTCCTTTATTTGTAGCTTAATGAATGGCACATACAGAAATTTTCCCTGGCAATGAAGGATACAGTTTATGTTGTGGTGGAACAGTTACAGTTGGTGATGATGGCATAGTTCTATTAGAAAATCTGTATAAGGCTTATTGAGTGAATGTAGATTGCAGGGGGGTGCTTGTCATGACTTGCAAGTTGCCTAGATATTTGCACAGAAAATCAGCTCTGAAAAATTTAGTAACAGTACTGGTTCTTTCTTACTTTAGTGAATATGTCTTCTAAATTGGGTTTTTACCATCTGCTGCTGATTGACCTTCATGTTGGCTGTGTGCCTATCCATTTGAACCATCTCATTCTAACTGCCAGACATACCTGGTGATGGAACTTGATCTACTTGATTGCTTAGCATTGGTCATTCCTGACATTGTTTGTTTATCCAGACAGTCTTCTACAGCCTGCTCCTCAGCTATTCCCATAACAAACATACCCAGTATTATTGAACATAGAATTTTATATATTGTAAAATTAATTAACAGTTACAATGCTTGCTATATATCATGCATTATGTCAGGTACTACAGATACATGATTTAGTATCTGTAGTTTCATCTGTTCTTACAGGTGAATAAACAGGCTTGGTCTAGTAACTTGTCCAAATTCACACAGTAGGGAGAGGGAGAACCAGAACTCAAACACGATTTTGTTTGACTCCAAAGTCTATACTCAACCCCCTTGCCATGTTGGTAATTCCCTGTTCTACTGACTGTGGTTCGGACTAGTTGAATGTTTTTCAAACTGGAGTCCATCGTCATGCCGTTTGGGTCTTAATTTCTTTTACATTCAATGCTACATCAAACCTGAGTTATTAAAGTTTGGTTTTCTGCTATTGATGGGTCTCCTATGTTGTTGCTATCCACATGTGTAGTGACCTTTCCTATAACTAACATGCTTTCCTACAAGATAGGTTTTGCTATACATACATAGATACATACCTAAGTACACAACACACACAAACACACAGTGATGTATTTGAAGTGCCTTTTTTTTTTTTTTTTCTTCCTGTTAGCAGTTCTAAGTCCTTGCCTAGAACATTTTATAAATCAGTGCATTAGCCTGTGATTTGGGAGATAGGAAAGAAGAACTTTTATTTCATGAGTATATTTTTGTTTTAATCTACAATTAATAAGGAATGTGTTAAAAAATAAAGAATGTGTTTTTTATATAGATCACTCAGATTGCATTTGTAGATTTATTGTTGACTGAAAAGATGAAGGATGCATAGGAATTGGCCCTTGTTCTTTAAATGGCTTGAAGTGGATTAGGTCAGTCCGGTCTTGCAGTGTTGGGGAGGAATTAGTTTTTAATGAATATCAGTGCTTCTACTAACATAAACACATTCAGGATTAAATAGATGGCCTATGGAACAAAACTCTTAAGGCAACAAAGTAGTGTGGATCATGGACTTTACACTGTGCAGCTTCTAACATCTTTGTTATCCATCAGTTCCAGCTTATTTTGAAATCTGCTTTGACATTGTTTTAAAACGAGTCAGCAGATTTTTTTCTGTAAAGGGCCAGATATTAAATATTTTATGCTTTGCCGGTCACATAGGTATCTATTGTATATTCTTATTAGTTTTGTTTGTTTAAAACAAAAAATTTAAATACCCTTTAAAAATTTTTACTTTTAAAGTGTAAAAGCCGTTCTTAGCTCACTGGGTTTTCTAAAACAAGCCATGGTGGAGTTGGCTCCAGATTAGTGGTTTGCTGGCCTCTGGTCCACGAACACCTGAATTATGAACATGAACCCATGTTTAATATCATCCGTCCCATCCTGCAGAAAGCACAGAAATCCCTTTCTATTTCCAGTGTCCCTTTGTTCCTTATTACTCTCAGACTTTTAGTATGACCTAGCTCTTGCTTTAAAAAAAAAAAAAAAAAAAAAAATTAATAGTTTTTTAGAGGTGGAGTCTTGTTATGTTGCCCAGGCTGGTCTTGAACTCCTGGCCCTAAGCAATCCTCCCACCTTGGCCTTCCAAAGTACTGGGATTGCAGATGTGCATCACCAGGTCCAGCGTACCCCTTCCTTTTCAATTTTACCCTCTAATCTAAACTCTTATTGACCCTCTGCCTGGATTATTGCATGATTATTTGCTGTATAAGTTTCTTGCTAGCTTCCTGCTTCCATTCACTTGTTTAAACTATGCTGTGCATGGCTATTAAAATCAAGTCATGTTCTGGGATACAGTTTTACTGTGAAATACATTTGTGGCATCTTAATTGCTTATTGTGTGACACCACACACTTGTCATTCTTAACCTTTGAACGGTTACCAATCTTCCCATACATTTCTCTTAGTTTCCTATGTGATTTTTAAAGGAGGTTATAGCTTGTGATTTCTTGACAGATTCGTAATTTGTTAGTCATAATGGATTTTGTTGAAGTACATTGTTATAAGTAAACTCCCAAGTTTGTGAACTTAGAGGTAATATTCAGAGGCTCTACTAATAATAGTAAATATGAAGTATCATTGTGCTTTACAGTTGTGTTAAGTAGCCTGTTTGAAACTCACAACAAACTGATAAAGAAAGTACTGTGTTTACTGCTTTATGGGGAAGAAAACTAAGAACAGACAGTAGAGTGAGTGGCAGTTAGGATGCAAACCTAAGCTGCATGGCTTCAAAATCTGTGTTTTTGAGCCACTGTGCTATAGTCCTTCCGTAATGAATTAATAGCTAAAAGAAAGATTTTGAACCTAGTAGAGGAGAGGAAGGAATCATTCAAACATAGCTTTAACCTTCATCCTTTTCCTTGCCAAGTCCCAGGTCCTTTTGTATTTTGTTGTTTTGCCAGATAGTTTGTGAACTTGGCTGAACTTTATAGATGGAAGTATTTGAATGTTTGAAATAGGAAAGAGTTGAAGGTTATCAGAATAGAAAAAATTTCAGCTCTTTTCCTGGAGCACATCAGGTAGATTTGTTTTACATAGAATGTGCCAAGGATCCTTATCCATAAGCAATGAGAAGAGAAAGCATTTGAGCATGATTATTTGTTGTGGAAAACTTTTTAAAAACATCATCAAAGTACTGTTTTGGTCAGCCATCTGCTGGAAAGTTGAAATGAATTTGTTATGAATTTGCACTTGTTTCAGAAAACTGAAGATTAGTGTTTTATTTATGGATTGCATATAGTCTTCTGTATTAATTGCTTGGGAGGAGCATTCTATTTTCTGGGTTTTTTTTTTTTTTCAATCCAAGCCCAAATTGATTTTTCTTAGAATTCTGCATATAAGCAGGTGATTTATGAATATTGACTGGATAAGAAATAAATACCTGATGATATTATTGAACAGCAGTTAATGTGGGTCTTAATTCTCTTTTCAATTAAGTCCTCAGGTATTTAAGGTAAAGCTGACTAATAAAATACATACTTCCCAACCTGCTGGGTAAGAATAAGTTATTCTTCTGTAACTAAAATGGTTTTTATCATAATAAAAAAGATCTTAAATATTACCCAGCCATTCATCTCACAACTTTTTTTTTTACTGACGTTACTATGTGTCAGGTATTAAAGACTTCTCTGCCCCAGAGAATGTACTCTGCCCCTGTTATAGGTACTCAGGATATATCTGTGAATTAAACAAAGCTCTGTGTCCCCATAAAGCTTATATTTTCTGTGTGTGTAGAGATAAATAATAAGCATGATACATAAGTGAGTTCTGTAATATATTATGTGTTAGATGCTATGGAAAAAAGAAAGTGTAGAGCAGGGTAAGAAGGAGTGGGGGAGAGGCAGATTGCAACATAATAGGCGGATGACCAGGGCGGCCCTGGTAGTAATTTGAACGGAGACGTGAAGGAAATGAAGAAATGACCCAAGCGGCTAATTACTGTAGCTGTAAAGCTTGTCATCTCCTCTTATTTTATTACAACTCTTCAGCTTATTGTAGATAGAGGTTGATTAATTTGAATCCCTGGTTGAAAGACATTTACGTATCTTTAAGTATCCCAGCCTTCCTTCCTTTAAGTGATAAAATTTTCAGTCTCTTGGTGGAGTGAAATTATGAGGAACCTCAGGATAAGCAATTACCTGGAATAGAGCTTGATTATAGCTCAGTGGAATGCAATTCATAAAACCTGAGAAGACGATTAAACTGACCATGATTTAAGGTTTGAGTTTATTGTGACCACTAATTCATTGTGAGGTCTTAGCCTGATCAGGGGGAATACTTGTAGGGCCACATGTGTTTAAATGTCTCCTGTTAGTCTCAGTACATGTCTTGAAAAGGAAAGAATTAGAATCTTAAATATTATTGAAAAGATGCTTGATGTCCTCTTCCCAGTTAGAGATTTTGCAAACATGACTTCATCCCTTCATTACGACAGTTCTTCTCAAACTCAAGCATGCATCACAATTACCTGGAAGACTCAATAAAACACAGGTGGGTGGACCTCAGAGTTTCTTATTTAGTAGTTTGTAGATCCTGATGCTCTTCGACCCTGGACTGCCACCTCACCACGTGCCTCAGAAATTCGCATTATGTTTTTTACATTATTTCAAAAAGGAATCAGCTTGCTAGAGCAGGGGTGGCGAACACGCGGCTCTCGAGCCGCATGCAGCTCCAACAAGGTAACAAAAAACACCTGACTGAGCATGTTATATTATGTGTTTAATATATTATTGTTAAAATTATATGCTTTTGTGTGAGTGTTTGTC
>CAUYPK010156142.1:0-22433 GCA_963574355.1 Loris lydekkerianus
GCCCTGCAATGTCTTGGCACGGTAACTGGGAAAATGCCAGGAAGGCTATGTTAACTATTGTGATGAAAATGTGTCAAATGGTCTATGAAGCTAGTGTATGATGCCCCATGATCATATCAATGTATGCAGCTATGATTTAATTAAAAAAAAAGATTTCTTATAGTATGATACCATTTTTATTATGTTAAAAAAAATCAAGTAAAAATAAATAATATATTGTTTAGAGACACATAAATGGTTAAATTTTTATTTTATAACATAAGAAAATGATAAACACCCAAATCATAAGAATGGTCACCTTTGGGGTAAGAGATGGGGGGGGGGCTACAGGCAGTGGCAAGGATACTGGAAAGTTCTAGTTCCTGGTTGGGTGAGGAGCTCCTAGGCACATATTGATTTTATCATGTTTTCATATATTTAAACCTTAATACATGCCAGCATGTTGTAGATATTCTTTTGCAGGCACCAAATATTAAACACTTTTAAATGGCTAATCTAAATGATATTCTATTTCCCAATAAAATATTCTACAGAATATTATAGTTATATGTTAAAATAAATATTATTATAAGTATTAGTTATAATTAATAACTCAAATATCACAAGTTCTCACAGAACATATGCAGCTTAGTCTCAACTTAGAGCTTAAGACCTTAAGAAAGCAATGGTAGTTTCATGATAATGAATATTTATATGACAAGGAGTGACATTCAGAATATCTAACAACTTATTTCGTTATGTAAATTAACATAGGAATAAAAAAACCACCATCTGCTTGTATTCCTTCTGTCCATTACTCCCTCAGACCAAAGCCCTACAGAGATGCCCATTCTCAATAGTGGCCACACGGGGGTGACTCTAAGAGGACATGTCCACTTAGTGAGCAGCCACAGCCTCCTGGCTGTCCCCTCTAACTCGGAAATCCTGTGGGGACAAGGGCCAGTATGGAGGGCCGATAGCAGACTGGCTGACTAGCCAGAGGTCAGGCAGGATGCCTCACTAAGAAGGTGGCTTTTGAGCAATGATTTAAAGGAAATGGGACTGTGAACCAAGCAAGTCACTTGGGGAAACTTTCCAAGAAAAAGAGAGCCCCAAGTATCTAGGCCCCAAGAGAAGACTGTCAGATCTGCTCTAGGAACATGACAGAGGCAAGGGCAGCTGAACAGAGGGAGGAAGGAGGAGAGTAGGAAGAGGCAGAGGCAGAGAGCTAACAGGCTTCACGGCCGTCAGAAGTTATTCGGCTTCTACTGTGAGTGAGATGAGATACTGATAAAAGGTTTTGAGCAAAGAAGTGACATGATATGATTGTAAAACACCTTAAAATGGCTGCAATATTATATTCAGAATGGACTGGAGGAGGATAAGAACAGAAGCAGGGAGGCCAGGGAGGAGGCTATTACTGAACCCAGGTGGGGGGTGGCACTGGTGTGAATCAGGGTGGTAAGTCTTATAAATTCCACCCCCTCCATTCAATGGTGTATAACTGTGATTGAAACCATGAGATTAGATGGCATTACCAAGTGGGTGAGTGAAGATGAAAAACAGCAGAGAAAAGAAAAAGTGCAAGTACTGAGCCTCGGGGTGTGCCTATCACTAGGAAATAGGGGAGCTAAGGAAAACCTAGCCAGGGTTTGAGCAAGAATGACTCATCCTCACCACAGTAAGTCACCACCTATCTGATTTTGGTATTTGTCATTCTCATGAATGTCTTTATACTTGCACGACAAATGAATGCACTTCTAAACGATGTATAGAAAGTGTTCTGTATACCGTATATACTCGAGTATAAGCCGAGTTTTTTCGGCACAAAATTTGTCCCGAGTTCGGGTTTTTCGGCAAAAATTTTGTGCCGAAAAAACTCGGCTTATACTCGAGTATATACGGTAATTTTCAATGTTATTCTTATGGTATCATACTAGATATACTTTCCTGAGTTGTTTTTTTTCCACACGACCTAATATTTGTGAAATTCATCTGTTACATGTCACTCTAGGTCATTCATTTTTCACTGCTGTATGATATTCTTTGTTTGAATATGCCACGTTTGATTCATTTTCCTGTAGAGGAACACATAGGTTATTATGCTTTTCCTGGTATTATAAACAATACTGCCATGAGAGTTGTCACCTGGGCTCCCTTATGTCCTGTGCAGGAGTTCTCTAGGTACATATGACAGTACATACGACAATCACCTGGAGGTTTTATTCAAACAGATTTCTGAGCCCAATCCAAAGTTTGTGAACCTTAGAGCCTGAGAATTTGCATTTCTAACGAGTTTCCCCATAATGCTGTTGCTGCTGGTTCCAAGGACCACACTCTTCAAATCACAGCACAAGGGTACATACCAGGATTACAAATGACAGTCATAAGTATGCATGCACATTTTCAGCTTTTCTAGATACTGTCAAATTGCCCTGCAAAGTGGGAAAACCAATTCACATTTCCACCAGCAGTGAATATGTGTCCCTTATTGCCAAGGCTAGTGGACTTTTAATTTGTGCCCGTCTGATCTTTAATAACTTTTTTCCATTTATCATGGCATTGATAATCACATACACCCAGACATATAAGAAAGAAAACCTCAAGACAGTACATCCCTAGGGTTAATTAGAACATTTCCGAGCTTCCTTCTTACAGATAGTACCCCCAGGTTCTATAATCTGACAGGTCACCTGTTGTTTTTCCCATAAATCCTAGGAATGAAAAAATGGTATGGACAAAATCAGTAAGAACATTCTGAGAGGAAAGTAGAAGCTGGCTCCTTTTCATGGCCAACTTCATTGTGGTCTTATTTATTATAGTTAATTTTTTAAAAAAATCAATGGTGACATGAAGCTTTAAAAGGCTAATAAGCTGAAGGGAGGGAGGGAAGAAAATTGGGCATATAGATAGAGAAACAAACTTTCTTCACCAACATACCCTATCACTTTGGAGGGAAAATGAACAATGTCCTTCATCATAGCCATGAAAAGTTCCTTCCATTTTGTACCACATTAACAAGGAGACAACAAGTTGGTACTCACGGATCTGGTTGGTAGATGCGCTGTAGAAGGCATTGACCGTGGTTGGATTTGTAAACCACCTGTAGAAAGAGAAACAAATGCCATCATTATCCAGGCAGCAGGCAGCAAAGACAAACACAAGGTGGCTTGGGTTCATTAGCAGATAAGCAGAGAACAAGTGGGGTGAGCAAGAGGGAAAAAAGCCACCTGAGTTTAGGACCACTGTCCTGCTCAATGAACCATTTCATCCTAAATGGAACATAGTTCAATAAAAATATATTAACATGCCTGGTTATTCACTGCTACTAACTTAACGGAAAACGTCAGCACCAGTGCTTCTGAAAAAGCTTTAAATGAGAAATTCTAGAACCTAAAGGGCTTTCCCTATAAATGGAAACACAGCAAGCTGATGACTGCCAGGCCCTGTTCAATGGATCGATAGGACAGCTGGGTTTCTCTGCCGCATCGCCTCTGACCTGTACATTAAGAAGGTTTGGATTGATGACAACACAGAAGTCCATTTAAAGAAAGATGAATGAATTACAAACCATGCAACCCATAGGGTCTGCCTGTGCCAGTGGAAAATGTACTGATTTAAGCACTAAAAGCTTAAATGACTGGTCCTGCCTCCATCACTAATTAGCTGAGTCATGTGGGAAAAGTCACCTACCTTCCTGGGGTTTGGTTTCAGCTACAAAATTAAGGTTTTCCATTAGAACATCTCAGGATCCCCTCCAGCTATGAAGAGTCTACACTTTATATGTGCAATTAGGTTACTTAGATTGAGAGTTGGCAAATTTTTATCTGTAAACAGTCAGAGCATAAACATTTTAGGCTTTACAGGCAATGAGGCAAAATTAAGAATATTATGTAGGTACTTAAAAGCAAATGTTCCATAAATTTTTATTGATAAAATTCAAAATGTAATAATCAAGTACAATTTTTTTTTTTTTTTTTTTTTGAAATATAGGCCTGTGAGAAGAATGGAATTCCTTTGGGGTAAGATAACATTATGCTTACTTGGGGTTCAAACTTAGTTCATCTCTATCATCAAACCAGCTGTAATGTTTATCTTTAAAAGTCCTGCTTAGCTCACAGGCCATACAAAAGCAAGCAGCAGGTAAGATTCAGCCCACAGGCTGTAGTTACCAATCCCTGACTTACACAGTTGTGAATTTCAGCCACTGTGCTTGATAGTTAAAATCAAGCAATTCATTTTAAACTAAGTGGCTCAAAACTAAGCTTGTAAGACAGGCATTGGGGGCGAGCACCTACAGACCAAGCTACTCAGGAGGCTAAGGCAGGAGAATTGCTTGAACCCAGGAGTTTAAGTCCAGCCTGGGGAAGCATAGCAAGACCCTGTTCAGAATAATCATTTCACTCATTTATGTCTAATAATTTTATCAGACTAATAAGTTAATTTATGACAGACTAATACGAAACTAATAAGAAATCCAACTGTTGATGCTAGTTGGTACACTCATACCTTCTCCCCAAATATAAAGACTATGAGTACATCATTCTACTGTGACTGTCATTATTATTAACATTCTCTGAGTACTTACCAAGTATAAGCACTTTTTATCTATAGTGAGAGAGGATACCCGGAAAAAGTGAAGTCTGAAAGAACAAAGGGTTTCTCACAGAAGCCCAAGGACACACCTGCAATGTCCTCTCCATGGTAACCCAGCTGTTCAGAATTTGTAAAACTTACCTTCCTGGATCCTTGAAACTAACACTTATGGCTTGCTTCTGCTTCTGTAAAACCTGCACCTGATTTGATACTTCCAGTGAGAAATAATATGCTTATTCCTTTGTCTGTCTACCTGGGAGTCCAATAAAAGGACAGGGACAGAGCTGATTGGGGAGCTTGGCCACTTTGGATTCTAATCTGTCACAGCTCCACTAGCTGAAATAAAACCTCTTCCTCTTCTATCATCAGTCTTCAGGTGATTCTTTCTCTCCACTTTCTACTAGGCCTAGATTCCAATAACAATAGGAGGGATTTTCTCCCATAGTAACTATAGGAATTATTAACCCAATTCACAGATGAGGACAAAGAGACTTAGAAGCATTACATACTCACACAAGGTCTGGTCTGTGTGACTTCAAACCATTTTTTTAAGCATCGGGTTATACTGGAGGGATTATTAAAAATCAAGAGAGCACCCTTCTCTTTCCAAAAGTGAAACCTAGACTTCTTTCTATAAAAATGCATATTCTTTTCCTTTACATTTAGGGTTAATATTTCAATTAAGCCCTAGTTACTTGCCCACTGGCTTAATTTCCTGAGGAAAAAAGTAGAGGGGACAGCATCTCTATTGACCTAATGTTATTACCTGTAGTAAGTAGAATTACTGCCATGTCCTGATCTCAGGATCCTGTGAATATGTTATGTTACATAGCAAAAAAGACTTTGCAGATGTAATTAAGGATGTCTTAAAATAGAAAAATTATCCTGGATTACCCAGATAGGCTCAATCTAATCACATGAGCCCTTAAAAGCAGACAACCTTCTTTGGCTGGAATCAGAGAGATGCCAGAAGAGGGAGAATCAGAATACTGCAGAATAGAAAGACAAGGAGATGCCACGGGTAAGAAGGATTTGACACATTGTTGCTGGCTCTGAGATGTAGGCACAAGGTGCAAGGACTAGAGAAAGGCCTCTGGACCAAAGAGTGGCTCCCAGGTGACAGACAGCAAGGAAGTAAATACCTCAGTCCTACAACCCAACCCCAAGGACCTGGATTCTGCTGACAAACGGAATGGGCTGGGAAAGAGATTCTTCCCAGAGCCTCCCTGTAAGAGTTCCGCCAGCTGACACCTTGATTTCAGCCTCATGGAACCCAAACAGAGAAACCAGCCAAGCTTCTGACCTATAGAACTGTGAGATAATAAATCTGTGTTGTTTTAAGTTGCTATGGTTGCAGTAATTTGTTATAGTGGCAGTAGGAAACAAATACATTACCCAAAGAACCCAGCAATTGCAGATGGGGGACTCCAAATGCCTCTCAATTTGGCTTCTAAATAATACCAGATTGAATCATAACAGACAAAAGATAATGTGCCCCTTCTCTTTAGCAAAGAATAAACTTTCAAAACATTAGGGTAAGGAACATGCAGGGAGAATGTTCCTAACTGCTGGTAGACAAAGGTGGACAAACAAAAAATTCCAACAACTGATCCCTGAAATTAGACCCTGCCAGGGGTTCTGAAGCTTCCCCAAGAGTAACTAAAACATCTTACTTCAGACACACAATCTTCCCATTCTTGACCTCCCAGAGCTCTTGTTGACTCTAGGGCACATTTGGAGCCTTTATTATCCCCAGAGCTGATATTAAGCAGATGCTCTGGTAGATCCTATCAGTTGTTTATGCTTTTATCACTTCTGTTTGTTCAGTGCCCGTGCCAAATTAGCTGTTCAACATTCTGTATATCTCCCTTACTATATCCAAGTTCATTATATACTTAGTTTTACTATTCTCTAATGTAAGACTACATGTACTAGTTTTAATACGTTTGCAAATTATTTTATATGTCTCCCATTAAGAGATGGAGTCTAATTCCTCTCCTCTTAATTATAGGCTAGCCTTAGTGATTCACTTCTAAAGAATAAAATGCAGGAGAAATGCCCTTCTGTGAACTTCCAGGCCTAGATAATTAAAGGTAATACAATCTCCCTCTGATGCATCCAAATATACCCTCCCATCCTTCCTCCTTCTCTCTTTCTCAGCAAAGTTGCTCTTCAAAGTTTACCAATCAACACACCCTACAGAAATCCAATATCTGGAGAGAGTCCATATGTAGGTTTTCTAGTCAACAGCCCATTATCAACCACTAGACATGAGAGAGATACAGCCTTCCACATGACTCCAGCCCTAGCTACTATCTGACTGTAACTACCTGAATGACCATGACCAGGAACTACGCAACTTAGCCTAGTGACCCCCCAGAACCACAAGACATGAAAATAAATATTGTTGCTTTAACCCTCTAAATTTGAGCTTAGTTTTTACACAGCATTAGAGACTAGAACACTAAAAAGTTGGCTGTCCACTTTTTAAGCCCCAAGCAATAGACTGAATGTTCCCAGAAAGCTGTTTTATTTGCCCCACACAATGGTTAAAAAAAAATTACTGAATTGGAATTCCTTTAAGTGGAGTGTGTAATTACTAGTCTTCCATAGTCCCCACTACTCCCTATTGTTTACACCCAATACATCAGCCATTAGTTAGCTGTCCTCTGAAGGCATTTGAATTTGTCTAACTTACCTCCCAACAAGAATTTAAGCTGCTTATAGACATAGACTGTTGTACAAATGGTATGTGTTGAGCAAAAGATCACTAAATCCATTAAAATGAATTTATTTCTATGTATACATACATTTGAATAAACAAAGAATATCATTCAAGTGCTTTAAATTCTTTTTTCTATGTCTTTAGTATGTTTCTGCAGTCTGTATTTGGGGAGAGATCTAGTGGATAAGGCAGAGAGAAGTCTCATATAAATTTCAAAGCCCAAAATATATGGGGGATGAAATATATCAGATAATAGGATATATAAAAGGGATGTAATACCAAAATACAATAATCTGAAGGAAAAGACATTAGTACCCCAATTTCTTTGGACCATGTAAAATAGATATGTGTCAGGCTAAAGTTTTACATTTTATTTATCAACTCTTAAAGACAGTCTAGGGAATGAGGAATGGAAAAACCATAAAGTATTTATTGCTTTCTTACTAATATCCTGCAGATTATATCATTCCCATTCCATGCTATAGATAATGCTTTTGCAAACAAATTCTGGGAAGGACCATAATTTATATAGATATTTGATGTATTTTTACTTATCTTTTAAAAGATACAGAAAGAGAATCCAGACATGTTTAGTCACAGTAGAATGAGAGTGAGTTAATATGGAAGCAGGCTGAAAATCATTTCTGTCAAAGAAAACGATCCTGAGAGGAAGAAATTACTTTTGACTTAAGCCAAGCAGTAAGTAAATCCTCTATTTTTAAGCAAACTGATGAAGTGACAACTCTGAAAACCAATTCTTAAATATGTACCTTCAGGGATGACCACCCAATTAATTTCATTCTTGCTGACATTTCCCATAGCCTTAGAAACTTCTTAATGCACATTAGTGCAGCTAAAATGGATTCCATGAGAATGAAAGATAAAGAGTATTTATCTCCTATACTCACAAAGAAGCAAAATGTTATTTCAGGGCTTTGTGGAAATGTAATCATGATGTCTGCTGTTCAAAATAAACTAGTGTAGTGGAGCTACTCCAGAATCATCCCCAATTAACTCATGAATTTCCAGACCTAAAAGATGTCAATTAAAACCAGTAGGTATCATGAAGCTAAAATTCCCTACAATGATTGAAAAGGACCAGCCATATGTTTCCTTTAAAAAAAGAAGAGAAACTGTCATATCACTCACCATGCAAAGAGAACCTTAAATGTCTTAATGTTGTTTCCCTGTAATAGACATAAAGTCTGTGGAAGCAAGAATTATAAGCATTGCCCTGATTTTCATTTCTGGGGAACTTTTCTCAAACATTAACCAATTTAATACCCTTGTAAAAGAGGTATTTATTTTGCACTGGCAAAGAAGAAAACCACACAAATCACACCATTTCCCTAAGCCCACAAAGTCAGCCAGCAGTTTTCCAAGGCATGAATAAAATATTAGACATAGTTAAGACCATTAGAATCTGATGGCCCATCAGTATCTTAGGATGATGCTAAAGTTGACACATTCAGGAGTTCTTCAATTACCAACCCTGGTCTTGCTATACACCCAAATGAGTAATGACGTTTTGAAATTGAAGAAATAAACTGGACCCATTGCCAATACAGAGAAGCCTGGGAAGACTCTGAAAATTCACAAAAATACTAGTGAAAGCTTGAGTTTTCCACAAGATATTTTAAAAAGAGTTTGAAGTGATCTGAAGTAGATCTTTAAGGGCAGGGTGATTGCCATAGATCCATAACTACCCTATCACACCTGGATAGTGACAGGACTTTCAGGAATCATTTGCTGAAGTAATCACATTTGAGAACCCTGAATCTAAAATTTCTATTGAATAATTTAGACTGGGAATGAAACAGAATAGGTAGATTGAGAGATGATGTGAAGAGAAGAGAGAATCAAGGACAGATGGCTTTAAACCATTGTCTATCATTTCCCAAGAAGTTCTAAGGTCTGCTTTCTTCCTTTGTGCTTTTGTTTGGAGTCAGTGATAGGTAGGAGCATGATTCAGCCTTAGGCCTACTTCTTACAGTTCGTAACTACAGTTAGTAACTTAACAGAGAACAGAGGGTAGGAATGAGTAGATGGGAGCATTAGAGGAAGAGGTGGTACTCATAGCTTAAGCTAAGGAAGGGTATAGGGCTCCAGAGTTTTTAGAAGTTAGGACAGAGCAAGAAGTTAAAAGGGGAGAGTAACAAGGGACTCAGAGAACATTAAAGAAACCAAAGATCTGACAACCAGAATATTAGCCAAGGGTAAGAACTGGGGCATAAAAACAAAAAAGCAGACCATGGAAGCCAGGCTTCCAGATACAATGGCATGACAAGGTTGACAATCCCTTTTTACAAAAATCAAGTAGAAAAGTGGACAAAAGTGTCAACAAGAAACCATTTTAGGGCCCAGGAAACTGATCAAAGGTAAGCAGTAAGTCAAAAATGTTTAATCTTTGAAAGCTACAACAGCTTAGGGATAAGTAGAGCAAGAGTGTGTGACCTTCTTGCTTGTGACTGCTCCTGTCTCTCTCAGCTCAGTGAAAATTTAATTCAGAATAGGCTTGCTGGAAAATCAGCAGCTTTGCTGCCACTAAGGATGGACTCAATTGGGGGTGAAGGTGAAAATATGCAGCTTTGTCAGCTAAAAATAGCCAACTTAGTAGAAAAAAAATGAGGAAAACCCAGTTGGAAATTTAAAAAAGAGATTTTGAAACTGAAAGAGTCATAGTAGGGCTAAATAAGCATTCCACACATCCCTGGCTGATTGGAAAACTAGGCACAGGTATAGGAAAGACTGGGGAGAGCCCAGTAAAAGACAACATCCAAGACAGACTAAGAACCTGCCGTGACCCAATCTACACACAAAGCAATTAGCCAAGGGTAGAAGCCCTACAGGCTCAAGATGTTTGAGCACAAGCTCTGCCCTAATCACTGACTGAGCACTTAACTATAAAGACGCAGGAACCACTACCAGCAAGTGGGGCTAAAACATAAAAATGAGAAATAAAAACCTGAGTAGAGATGTCCACAGGGGAGATACATTCTAATTACAAGAAAGTTACTTCTTAGCCTCAAAAATAAATCAGAATCCAAAATTGCTACAATATATTATCTAAAATGTCATTAGCAACAACAACAAAAGAGATTTTATGCAAAGTGTAAGAAAAGCAATCAATGGAAACTAACTCTCTAAGTCCAGATATTGAATTTAGCAAAGACTAGAAAATAGCTATTACAAATTAGTTCTAAGAATTAAACTATATTCAAAGAATTAATGGAAAATATGATGACAATGACTCAGCAAATAAAAAAATCACAACAGAGAAACAGAAATTATAAAAAACAAAAAATAAAAATTCTGGAGTTGAAGCAGATCATCAGAAATTATCCAGTTCTGGAGAAGAGAGAGGGAGAAAAAAACACTATAGAAGTAGGCCAATAGCAGAACATTTTCTTCATGATTAAAATAGGGATAATAGTACCTACATCTCACAGATATGAGGATAAAATGAGTTAAAATTATAAATAACTTCCTGGTACACTGTAATCACATAATTGTTACCTGCTATCATCATCATCATCATCACCACCACCAGTATCATCATCATCAATATTTTGCTAAGGGAAGAAATCATAGCTGGCCTGGCCCTGGGCCCAAATGTTCCTAAGAAAACTCTCCTGTCTGTAGGGAAAGTTCCTGTAGGCAGTTGGGAAGAAGGCAGATAAACCGTAACTGCTAATCAGATGAAAACAATCTAGCTATCAGTTCTTGGCCATGCATTACCTCAAGTATCTTCTAGTTGCTTCATAATTATACAACTACTATGACATTTCTAATCATATTTTATTTTTAAAATATGTATTCTTTTTTAAATCTGCAAAAGTTTCTACACGAGTGTGAAAACTTAGAGAAATTTTTCCCATATCCATATATATATATATCCATAACTAGATCTAGAAATAACTTTAATGTTTGCATCCTAATAAGCCTTCTTTTGACATGTGTTGATGGTAGGAGTGAGGGACCTATAATTAGATCAAAGATCTTAAACACACAATATGAAAAATAAGAGTTGGCAAAACATGACACAGATTTTGCTAAAACAAGATAGCTGGCAAGCCAGCTACTCTGACTTGAGGGGAATTACAAAGTTTAATCTAAAGAGACTCCACTTCCCACCAATGTATTTATCTATTTTACTTTTTTTTTAATACTCACTCTGTTTTTGGAACAGCTTTTCTTAGCCAGAAGAAGTCAGACTGTGCTAAATACTTGCGGGTTTGCAGTACATTGCCAAAGTAGTCAGATTCTGAGAACTTGATCTGAATAAAACAAACCACAACATCATTGTCCTAAGTGAAGGTAAGGGATGACTCAAAAAAAGATTTCAGCGCATGAAAGAGCAGCCAGCAGAGAAGCTAAGGCCCTCACGGCATCTCCCAGCCATTACCAGTTAACTCAGAATTCAGAAAGCCATGAAATTTAATCTCAGTGACTTGCTTTTAACATAAAAAGCTCAAAAATCAATATGATCATTTCTGGATCACAGAGGAAAAAAAAAAAAGAGACTCCGCAATCATTTACCATGTGTTCTATTTATTTTATAATTGAAAAATCTACTTTAACCTTTACAGAACATATTATCTTAGGTTTGGAATTTCTTGGCTCACGAGTCACTTGAGTTTTTTCTAAAATGTGTACTTTATTTATTTGTCACATAAGGTTCTTTTAGTTACATTCAGTTCAGTCAGCTGAAATCTCTTTCAGCTATAGATGATGATTTAGTCAACTGTTAAAATCCAGTTTACCATAATTGGCATTTGTTCATTAAAATAAATGAAAATGATTTAAAGACCTATTTTCCACCCTAATCCCAATGAAGTCAACAGAATAACTTAATTATTAATAAAATTTATCTATTAGCACTCAAAAAAGGCTTTACTCACTAGATATTAATGAAATTACAGAGGCAAATCAAAGATAATAGTTTGTAGGAGAACACAGCAATTTGATAGCTCACAACAATGTCTACTAAGACAGGGAAAGATAGATAATTGAGTTTCAAGTTCCTTTTTTTGGAAGGAGAATAGAATACAGTTTTAATTCTATAGGTACAAAAGTAGCAATATTTAACCTATGTATGGTAAATATCTATGTAACCCGAAAAGCAATAGTGTATAGTGATCTCTAATGCTTTGGTTTTAAAATATATTACTCTGGCAAATAAGAAAAACACATATTTGGAGCTGGACATGGTGACTGACACCTACAGTCCCAGCTACTCAGGAGGCTAAGGACTACTTGTGCCCAGAAGTTTAAGGCTGCAGTGAACTATGATTGTGCCATTGCACTGCAGCCTGAGCAACAAAGCAAGGCCCCATCTCTTAAAAAAAAAAAAAAGGGCAGTGCCCATACTCAGTGGGTAGGGCACCAGCCACATAACCCGAGGTTGGTGGGTTCGAACCCAGCCCAGGCCAGCTAAAACAACAATGACAACTGCAACAACAACAACAACAAAAAAAATAGCTCAGTGTTGTGGTGGGCGCCTGTGGTCCCAGCTACTTGGGAGAGTGAGGTAAGAGAATCACTTAAGCCCAGGAGTTGGAGGTTGCTGTGAGCTGTGAAGCCACAGCACTCTACCCAGGCTGTGGGTATATGTGGAACGTTTAACAATCCACATATACAGGGGGGCCATAAAGTTCATATGCAATTTAAAATAGTCAACTATTTAAGAGACTGTAGAAGTCTCAGTAGACTGTGGAAGATGAAGTTTTCCCAGGGAATCTATGTAAGGGTGAGTCGGAGGGTGTTTTTCCATTTCTGTTGCTTGAGACTCTGTCTCAAATAATAATAATAATAATAATAATAATAATAATATAAAAAGCAAAAAAGAATAATATACATTTCAATAAGCAAATAAGACCAATCAAATTCTTGATAGCTGTAATTTTTGATAATTTTAAACCATAGTCTTTTAAAAGCAAAAATTAAAATATGTATGTATATGAAGCCCACAGGCATTGCATTATAGATATGAGAGTAAGGCTTGGCAGTCACCTATTTGTTGGCCATGTCTGGCTCACATTTAGCTCCTTCCCAACATAGAGTATGTCTGTGCTGAAACTTTTGTGAATGAGGAATCTTAACGATCTTTCCAAGGGGCCAGGCCAAATTATAAAGAAAAGAACAAACTAACTGGAGGCACACAGAGAAAGGCAGGAATAACAGTATTGATTCCTGGCAAACTTGGTGTTCTGCTTGGCCAACAAATTACAAAAATATAACTTTAAATTGTCTCTTCCTCAAACTGCATGGGTGGGGGTGGGGAGATGACAAATCGTGATTCATTCACATAATGGAAAACAACACAGCAGTTCAAATGACTGTTCTATATGCATGAACATGAAGAAAATCTTAAAAATTATACTTAGTCAATAAGGTAAGTTGTATGCATGGGCGAATTTAAAGTTTGAAAACATGCAAAACAACACTGTATATTAGTTATGGGCACATATCTGTGTAGCAAAAGCACAAAGAAATGAACGGGAATGATAAAACTGAACTTGAGGTAGTGTTTATATCCTAAAAAGGATAGGAGAAAGGAGACAGGCATGAAGGAAGGAGATTAAAACAAGGAAGATTACACACCAAATTTCAAATGCATCTGCTTTATTCATTTAAAATTGTTGTATAAAGCTAATACAGCAATATGTTTGACATAAATTAAAGGCAGAGGAATTCAAAATATTATTTTTCATACTGTTCCAATGTTTGAAATGCTTCATAATAAAAAAGTAATCTTAGAATTGATTGTATTTTAAGATAAATGTTTTTTTTTCTTAGCCTCAAAACAGAGTAAGCATCTTGTTTTAGGATGTAACCTAGCAATCCTAAGGCATTCCCAGATTGTGTGGTTAAAATATGTATCCATTGTTTGACCCTTTTCAGCTTTTCTTCCCAAGACAGCTCTTCAGAACCTTCATAATAAGATTGTGACTGATAGAAAATTTGGATATGTTCCTGAGTTCTGAACACTTTAAGGGAAAGTCTCCCAAAGGAATTTCCTTCAAAAATATTCCCTTTTTTCTTTTTTGTTTTTTCTTTTGCAGTATAGTGGGGTCAGTTTTTACTTTAGAGGAGTTTGCTTCTCATTCCATTTGAAAAAAAAAAAAAAGAAAGAAAAGGAAAAGGAAATCTTGGCATTCAAGATAGTCCACATACATTAAATAGAAAACCATCCCAAAACTTTCTAAAGAAGAGCCCAAGTCTAAAAATAATTTATTTAAATAAAGTTCTACCACAAGCCATGAAATTACCAGAGGTAAGTAGTTATAATTTGTTACAGCTTATCTATGTTTAAAAGGACAATTTAAAAATTACGACATTGAGAATAGTCATTATTTCTTAGCCTGGTTTAATTGATCTGTACCATTTACATGAGGGAAATCGCAAGTAATAAGGAACAAATATTATTTTTCCCCCAAGGGTTAAGTGTGTAGGGTAGGAAGGGGCCAGTCTCTGTTATTCTCATATGATAGACTGGAAACAGGGCTAAAGAGATTATGGAACTGGACAAAGCTATATAGCCCAAGTCATATGGCTCTTATTTTCATTGGCCCAAATAAGAGAACCAGTGATTCAACAGAAAGAGTGCAGGGAAGGAGGAATAGAACATAGAAATTGCAGATGGACTCAAAGTATGATTAAATAAATCATGATGTAGTTTACTTAATACAATATTATATAGCTATTAAAATAACGGTAACAAAGGCTATTGAAGCCAGTGACACAACAATACATTCATTGTAAATATCAGCATGCCAAATTATATTAATATATAAATATCAATTACAGCTATTCAGAAATAGAGAAAAACAAAATAACACACTCTAACAGAAATATGCACTGTTATGTTCAAATACCAATATCATGGGTGTTTTTCCATTCTGTTTCTGTTTCCCAAATTTTCTCCCAAGTGATAATAATTTGATAATTTCAAATATTTCAAAAGGCCCTTGAATGAGAAAAAAATTGAAGCCCAGCAACCATTGGGAAAGTTCTGTTTGTTGTATAGATAGCAAAAAGAGTGAATGCACATGAATATTTTAAAACCACTTGTAATCTCAAAAAAAAAAAAATTAAACTTGGCAAGTGATGATAATTGGTTCAAAATCCTCCTGTCCTTTCAGAGAAAATCTAGGTCAAGTTGATAATGACTTTCAATCAATTCCATCTCTTGACTTTTCAATTGAGTGACCTTTGGGGAATTAATTGGGGCTCTCGTGTCATTTCCAAAGAACAGATGTCCAGATCATAAAATTCGGGAGAACCTGCATTTCTCTTCTTAGAAATCCTATTCCAGATGCCAAATACCAAATGCCACAGACTAAATGGAAGAATAGTTATTACCACCCACACACATAAACATGGGGAACATGTCATAAGGGCAGAACAAGGAAATGTGTTCAGCTTCTCTATAGAATGAGTAAGTACACATTTATAAGACACGGTATAGGAAGTACAAATTCTAGGATGCCTTTCATCCACCATGAATCCATTTAAAGATGCTTAGATATATACCTAAATATCTATAAGAACAATTTTACATTAGGCACCCAAAGAATTTTCTGAATACCTAATAGAATCCAGATTTTCTTTTATTGAAACAACAAAGCAATATGTAAGACTGGTATGTTCAGATGGCTTTGCTCATAGGTAACATATGTGTGTGTGTGTGTGTGTATATATATATACACATACCTATATATAGGCCTGATGTTCAGAACGTTTAACAATCCACATATACAGGGTGGCCATAAAGTTCATATGCAATTTAAAATAGTCAACTATTTAAGAGACTGTAGAAGTCTCAGTAGACTGTGGAAGATGTAGTTTTCCCAGGGAATCTATGTAAGGGTGAGTCGGAGGGAGTACCAACCAGCTGACTGGTACTGGAACTAGTTGTCCCCTCTCCATGCTGAAGCTGGGGCTGGTCTTGGTCTCCTCTGGCCTATGGAACACTCTAGATGGAAGCCAGTGTGATAGAGTTACAAAGGCCTGGCTAGAGGATTTGGGAGGTACCAGGGTGTCCCCCTTCTAGTGTCCACTCTCAGCTCTTCAGTGCCATGGTGACTCAAGTTCACTTGAGAGAGCTGAGAGTAATGTTTTATTGTTTTGTACCAAAGAGTACAGAATGCTCAAGGAGTAGGGCCCCATATACCAGGGGTGGCAGGATCGAACCCAGCCACGGCCAATACTCCAAAGAGTACAGAATGATTTAAATATTGTAACGACCTCTTTTGCCAATACATTCCATCTAAAGATCACCTCACACTTGTATAGTGGCGCTCTCTGTCATATATAAACACACACAAACATACATACGTGTGTATTATGTGGGTTGCCCCAAGAATATTTATGTGGGTCACATGATATCTATATATTCCTGCGTGCATATTTATATGTATATGTGTCACTCACCAGAAACATTGACCTCTGAAAAATTACTCATTTCCAATTCTCCTAAGTAAATGGAGGTCAGCCATGATCCTGACTCTATTCCCAACTGCAGTTCTCCGTTGGCTTTCACAAGAATGACTGAAGCGCTTAACTGTGCTGATTATTTCCCTGTAGTCTCTCAGCTCTATGCCCAGTTACTCAGCCCCCTCTCAATCTGTTCTACAATGCTGAGACTGGGACTCGGAAAACTCTCTCTCCCAGGCTCCTTTGCCAATTGGCTTTCTGCCAATAAGAGGCACTGGGGGGAATCAGTGGATGGCAAAAAAGAAAAAGATGCTGTGTTACTGTTCTCTCTCCCTCTCCTGCCACCACACTCTCCCCTCTCCTCCTTTCTTCTTCTGACAATGACTCCAAAAGCATCTTCAAGTCCATCCCCACAGCTCAGCTCTGGAGTGACTGTTCTTCCTCTGCTCTCGGAAGTGATAGCACACCCCGTCACCTCCTCCCTTCCATCCCCCTAGGCACAGAGTTTAGGCAGCTGCTTCCTAAACTCATTAATCTATGGTCTATCTCACCTTCCTATTTTTTGCTTTCCAACCTGTTTCTTGTATTAAATCCTCTGTTTGAAATACCCTTTGTACTGACACAGCCATCTTTCCAAAACTGATACAAAAGCTACTCTTGATTCTACTCAAATAAAGGGTATTTTCTGTCTTCTTGTTTTTTCAAAACCTACAGGATTGTTGTTCAGAAACACTTTGCTGGGTGTCTCAGTTTTACCTTGTGAACCTCAAAGGAAAAACATTTTTTTTCTCTGATTCTTTTTCACATTCGCCTCTCAATTCTTTTCATCTGTTCTTATCTCCACAAGAGCCCGACTTCAGGTTTCAGCTTTTCTCCTTGACCTCCATCAGATCCATCACCTAATCTCTCTCCTCTTTCCTTTTGCATTTGTGCCTGATGAATCATATCTTCACTTGTCTCAAATATAGCCAGCTGCTTTTCATTTGTAGCAGCCTCTAATGCTCAGAGCTTGTATTACCAGAAATTTCTCACAGGCCTTATGGTAGTCCTTATCTATATGTTTCTGAAAAATGGAAAACACAGGCCCATTGTGTACCAACCATACTTTAGTCCTTTTGCTATTAACCTCAGTGACACTATTATAATCTATACATCATTCTGTACCTACTTTCGGGCTGGATTTTATTCATTTTCTCTATCAGTTTCTCAACATATATAACTTTTACTTCATGTATTTGGAACGTTTTTCACTTTCAGTTTTTAAACTGCTAAAACTCTTGGGTGTGATTGTGTCTGCTTTGGCCATGAGTCCAGTAAAAGCCATTTCTTCACAGAAGTGATTCAAAATCTTGGTGTCTAATAGCTTTAGTTCAGGCCCTGGGAAAATGTAGAAGCAGACCCAATAAGACATTCTGTTTGGCATCTGCTTTCTTTTCACAAGAGATTCTGCATTTAGGGAGTCCTTAAATTTGGGGCTCACAACTTAATCAGCAACAGACTGCCAACAAAACTTGATCAATTAAACATTGTGAGTGAGCCTTGAATGCTACCTTATTTGATTAAAATTTGGTACTTCTCCATCTTAAATCAATTCAAGGGACCTGGATACTTCCTGAGTTAATTCATGATGATTTTTCCAAACCAAAATAACCTACGATCAGAAGTACAAACTGAGCATGTCATGGCTAACCCTTATGCTGTGCTGATTGTGTGCCAGAATTGATCCTAATATTTTAAATATGTTAACTCATTTGATCCTCACAGCAATCCTACATGGGAGGTATTGTCATCAACTCCAGTCTGCAGACAAAGAAACCGAGGAACAAGGAGGCCACATAACTTATCCTAGCTCACACAGGTAGTGAGTGGCAGACTGGATCTCACTGTAGACACTTTGACTCCATGGTTTGTGTTCATAAGCACTACATCAAACTGCCTCTCAAACCTTCTCTTTCACACCCTAACTTGGAATATTTAGCAATCCCACAGAATTACCCAGGTTCTCCTTTGAAAGTATTTTTTGCTCTGGTGATGCACTTCTTAATAGCAACAGTTATCAAATTGATCCACAAAGCTATCATTTACAGAGAGCCTACTATGTGCCAAAGATTATGCTAGGAGCTTTTACATTTATATAATCTCATCTAATCTTCCCAACAATACTAAAACTTGGTTATTATTTCTAGTATCCAGACCAAAGAGAAGCTAGCTGAAGTTAAGTGACCTGCACTAAATCGAACAACTAGTAAGTGGAAGAGGCAGAATTCAAACCCAGGCCTATGACTCCAGAACCTGTGCTCTTAAGCACTTGACAACATGGCTGCCCCTCTGCTCCACCTTTCCAACAGCTCTGGGAAGGCAGCCCCCACTAAGTCTCCACCCTGACTCCTCTGTTCCTCCAGCACAGCTCCTGACAAGGACCCTCGAGAACCCCTCTTGTGATTTCAGGCAGAGTTTCCTGAGCCAAAATTTCAGTCCTGGCTCTGACACTCTGTGTATACTGAGGAGATCACTTATCTTCTTTGAGGCGCTATTTCCTTTTCTGCAAAATGGGGATAAGCACATCTACTTTACAAGATCACTGGGTGAATGAAGAGATATGTGTCAAGCACGTTGGTATGTTTAATTACCATAATAACAAGGGGATTTTTCAGCATCATCAAAACAGTGTAAAATAAAAATAGGCTGCCTTAACTTTAGGAATAAAGATGTGAAGCATGATTATTTTCTTCCAGAGCAACTGGATCAATAGTTTGGGAGCCTGTATCTTGGAATCCAATGGAGGAACTTTCTAATTGAAGCTTTCTCTCACTTTCTAATGGTCTTATAAAATTCTGATGCTCATTTACAAAGGTAGGATTGCTTTCAGGTATGCCACTTGTTGAACCACAATTTCAGGAAACAGGTATACCTCAAAACCATAGTCATCGAAAGAACTTCAAAAGACTACTTTTTTTTTTTTTTTTTTAGAAAATCAAGTGAATGGTAAAAACAGGTTTTACATAAGGAAAAAAATTCTTCATCAGAACCATTTGTAGGAAAGGAATTAACAGTGCTTGCATTTAGAAAAGTTTGTAATTAATACATCTACTAGAAAATACTTGTCCCAAAATACTGGAATAAAAAAGAATTATTTCTACTTCTCACCAGTAACTTACAGCAAATATATAGTCAACCTCACAATAAATTATAGAGTCGTATGTATATGCACTTAATTTGCCAAAACACTCATAAAGTTTAATGATGTTAACTCCCAGCAGGCAGATTTATTACCATCCATTTAATATGAAGCAAGTAAAAAGTATTTAACAACAAACATGGTGCACTCACCATTACAACATGCCTACTAATTGTAAAATATTCAATTTGCTTAATTCTTTCTTTTATGATATTAGGCCAAATCCAAGTCCATTTACTTTATGGTACCCACTGAGCTATGCATTCTTTCTGACACTTCCTTCGTTTTGAATCTGCTCTAAATCTTATGATATGCCTGGCATATTCATACTCACATCTAGCCAAGGAATTTATCAAAAGTTGGTGCTTTCTGGCACCACCAGGCTTAATTGCTTAAACTTGGGTTAGTTGAAAGGCAAAAGGCCAATAAAACTTGCCAGAAAAAAAAAAAATACAGTAAATTTAGCACTTACTGCCTTGAGGTCTTCATTAACATGAGTATCATTCATTATAAACTCAGGATAGCCAACTTTTGCCAAAACAGCTCTTGCCTATAAAAAGGGAAAAAAGGAAAATGATGTCAGAGTTTCACCACTTAAATCATTAATAATCACAGGATGGAGGAATGCCATCTTCATCTGAAAACCCCATTTACTGAATAGCTACTATATGCCATCCACTGTGAAGGGAAAAAAATAAAAGTGAGTCCCTGTCCTAAATATACTGTAAGTTATAAAAAACATAGCAAATAATTACCTAGTACAAAGTAAAACAAGAAAATTAATAGAAATAGACAACATTGTTTTCAAAGTCCCAGGCAAAAACTTTTTCACAGGGAAGATGTTTAATGGAGAAGGTGACCAAATCAAATCTTAGAGAATGATTAAGATTTCAAAATGCAGGGGGGTGGAGACAAGATGGCTGACTGAAGCCAGCTTTCCACAGAGGCTGTTGTCCAGAAGGCGAGTTAAAGGATAGAAATTTAGCAAGTAACCTGGTGGATTAGAGCTTCACCGAGAGAAGGTTGAAGAATGCACATCAACCCCGCTTAGACAAGCTGTGACCCAAAGGATACAAAGAAAAGGTACAAAATCCATCACCAAGTGGACAAGAGTCGCCTCCCCCATGAGAATGGCTCAGAGTGCCCCACAAACAAATGAGCAGAGTTCAAAGGTCCTCCCACTACACTCCACTGGAGAGACCCTCTAAAAACTGGACCTACCTCCCCTACTAGGGTGCTATGGCGTTCTCCTGCCAGCCATAAAACTGTATAAAACTGTATATATTCTCTACCTCCAATTCTGAGCTCCTAGCACTCCCCTCCACTCTCACTCTGAGGTCTGGAGGCCCACCCCCATGAATCCAGATACTTGGGAGATTTCTCAAGGGGTGTGGACAGGGCCTAAACTGCAGCTGGTCAGTGCTGATTCTGCAGCATGGGAATGAGGAGAGGACGGTCGGCTGAGAGGTAACCGTGCTGGAGCAGTGGTACCCCGAGGCACAGAGCAGCAGCCGTTTTTGGCAACAAAAGGGCTCACCCCCATATAATCTGAAGTCACACCCCCTGTCTTTCTGGGCAACCAGAGGAGGCCGGGCATCTTCTCAGGTGGCAACCACCACGGAACAGATCTGGGACGGAAACGCAAGCCCCGTGACTAAAGGGTTTGCCTGAAGCGGTACCAGCCTGGGTGGAGCACGGCGACTAGAAAATGCACACACAGAGCCAGGAGATTCCCAGGGCAGGGCTGACCCAGAGGACCACTTTACTGAGCCTAAGATGCACCCGGCCCTCAGGGGATTGTCAGCCTATAGACAAAGAAAGGCAGGAGGCTAGAACTGACAGCTAACTGTGTTGCGAATACAAACCTGCACGAACAAAGACAGGGCCTGAGGCACAGGGCTGGGAACTCAAAATAGCTTCTCTTCTGCAGGGGAATTTAGCAGGGACAGAAACAAATTCCCGCAAAGTTGTTCTGTTCTTTCAGTAACATTAATCAGGGGCAGGGCGAGAACTGAGTGAACACCCCCAGCCTTCATCAAGTGCCCAGGGTTGTCAGGCCTCACCTCCCTCTGGTGGATAGAGGCAGAGAGCAGTGACCTGGTTGAGCAGACATAGATTTCCTTGTGACTCAGGTAGGCGTAAACCCCTGGAGTATCTGCTCATTGGACACAACTGGGTCAGAGCCCTGCGGGGTTATCAGTGACTGGGTGTGACAGAGGTGCAAGGTGGGGAAGGAGGCATCAACCTTCCCACACTAATCTATTTGCTGGGTGAGTCTTCCTGACTTCAAGGAGCACCAGAGCAAGTCATATTTGAGTTGTCAGCAGACCCTGTTATCTAGTTGCCAGAGACCTTTTAAACTTTCCCACCTGAGAAAGGTGCTGACTGAGACAATTGATTTTGACCTTTTGAACTGAGTCAATCACCCAAGGACTATCCAAGTGGTGTCCTGGGTGTGTGGTTGTAGGAAGGTTTGATTTTCCTTTTCCAATTGTTACCTGTAGGGGGCGGGGTGAC
>CAUYPK010156150.1:0-19932 GCA_963574355.1 Loris lydekkerianus
TTTGGAATTCTAATTCGATCTTATTTGCTATCCAGATCCTGAATTCAATTTCTGACATCTCAGCTATTTGTTTGTGCATGGGGTCTTGTGTTGTTTCTGCCCCATTGATCCTTGGGGGAGTTGATCTACTCTGATTATTCATCTTGCCAGAGTTTTTCTGTTGATTTCGCCTCATGATTATTTTTCACCATTGCCTCTGACTGTCCTCAGAGTTGGAGAGGTGTCTCTCCAAGATTACACCCCAGTGGGATCACTCTATTGTTGCTGGATATTTGTAGGGAGTGACCCTGTGTAGTTCTTGTGGGGCTGCTCTAGCTAGAGAGTTCTGGTTGTGGAAGCAGGTCTGGTGTGTGACACACCTGGATGCAGCAACAGTGCTGGGGGTGGTGCACACAGTTCTGGGAGTGCCTGGCACCCAGTGACTTTGTCACAGAGAGCCCAAGGCTTCAGCAGTCTCTGGCCAGGAGAAGGGCTCTGCGCAATGGCAGGGAGGGTTCCAGAGGGCACGTAGCTACCAGAGTCCCTGGCCAGATGAACGGGCTAGTGTGGAGGCAGGGAGGACACAGGAGGGAGGACACAGGGTTGCCTGGCTCCTCCAGTTCCTGGTCAGGGAATGCGGAGGCCGGTGTCTGCGGATCACCGCTCAGGTTCGATGCACAGCTCTTATGATGTCTGGCCGGTGCCAAGCCCAGGAGTTTGAGGTTGCTATGAGCTGTGATGTCATGGCTCTCTACCCAGGGCAACAGCCCAAGGCTCCAGTGTGCCAAAACCATCTCACTCTGCCCCTAAGGATTAAACCTGTAAGGCAGCTCAGTCCCCGCCTTTAGGCTGCTCAGTCACTAGGTTACTTTGTCCCACCCTATCCTTGCTCTGGGACCCTTAGGGCGGAGCTTGCCGGGGCAGTTCTTTCACAATGGCTTCCTGCACCCAGCTCAGTGGCTCAGTCTGGGGCCCCAGACAATGCCCAAAGTTCTCCGCATTCCTGCTCAAGCTCTCCCCAAGGCAGTTCAACTGAGTGCCAAGTCCAAGAACACCAAAACAGTGTACAGGTAAGGCCTTTCTTGTTTACAGTCTCACTGCTGCTTGTACTTATGGTTGCTGTTGTGATTAGGTTGATCGAACACACACAACCACTTGCCAGTTCTCCACTGTTTTTGTCCTCCTCTTGGGGTCCAGAAGTCCCTTGCTGGCTCCCTGTATCCTCAAAAGGATGATTATAGGCAGATCCCACTAGCCAGAGATGCCTGGATTCTTGTCTCCCTAGACTCACCGTGCCCAGTTGCAGGGAAGCTGTTACTTGGCCGCCATCTTTAATCTCTCCTCTCGAATTTCTAATTCCAAATTTTCCTCCATTTTATTAATCTTGTTTGCATTCCAATCTCTGAATTCAATTTCTGACATCTCAGCCAGCTGTTTATGAATTGGATCTTCAGTTACATCTGCAATATCTTTCCTGGGGTGGGGGGTTGATCTATTCTGGTTATTCATGTTACCAGAGTTTTTCCGTTGATTCCACCCCATTATTGTTTTATACTGTGTGATTTTTTCTGTGGCGCTTCCTCAAGGACCCGTACAGTGCTATGGCCTGAGAAACTGGGGACCTGTTTGTTGTGGTGGGGGTAAGTGGTTGTGTCTTGTTTTCAGCTGGTCTCTGTTCAACCCTAGTGAAACCGTTACCCTGGGTTGAAGTCTCAGCTGTGGAGAAATACCAGTAATTAAGTCATCCCACTCCCAACAGGCAACAATTAGAAAAGGAAAATCAAATCTTCCTACAACCACACACCCAGGGCACCACCTGAATAGTTTTTGGGTGATTGGCTCAGTTCAAAAGGTCCAAATCAATTGTCTCAGAGAACGTTGTGGCACCCTAGTAGGGGAGGTAGGTCCAGATTTTAGAGGGTCTCTCCCATGGAGTGTAGTGGGAGGACCTTTGAAGTCTGCTCGTTTGTTTGTGGGGCACTTCGATCCATTATCATGTGGGAGGGGACTCCTGTCTGCTTGGTGATGGATTTTGTACTTTTTGTTTGTATCCTTGGGGTCACAGCTCTCCTCAGTGGGGTTGATGTGCGTTCTTCAACCTTTGCTCTTGGTGTAGCTCAAGTCCACCTGGTTACTTGCTAAATTTCTGTCCTTTAACTCTCCTTCTTGATGGGAGCCTCTGTGGAAAACTGGCTTCAGTCAGCCATTATTTCTCCACCTCCTACCTTCTAAATGTTCTTATAGCCACATGTGGGTTCATTCTGGTAAGCAGCCTCCTGTTTATCTGATCACAGTACCCAGAACAGTCTCTTTCAAAGCAGACTGTGTTTGTTTACTTTTGCATTTATAACTCCCAGGACAAAGAGTTGTAAATAGTAAATGCTTATATGATTTTTGAGTGAATGGAAAAGATAATTTGCACTGAGATGTCAGTGATCTACAGAAGATTAATGTGTTGCCCTTCTAGGATATCTAAATTTGAATGGAGGATCAACTTAAAGTGAATTGATCTCCAAATTATGAGAATATCACCAAAAAACACACCTCAGTTTTTAAAATAAGCAAAAAATTCATAAGACATTTCACCAGAGAAGATATATAAATGGAAAATAGGCACATGAAAGATATTCAACATTTGTCATCGGGAATTGCATTAAAACCACGATGAGACACAGTTCTGTTAGAATAGCCTAACCAAAACAACAAAAGAGAAACAAAAAAAAACCTGACAACATCAAGTGCTGACAAGAACTTGAACCAACTGAAACTCTCATAATATTGCTGTTGGAAATGCAAAATTCTGCAGTCACTTTGGAAAATAGTTTGGCAGTTTCTCATAAAATTAAGCATGCATTTACTCTGCTTAATATGCTTTATATGACCCAGTGATTCTATTCCCAAGTATTTATAAGTGAAAAATACCCCTATGTTCAGGAAAACTCTGTGCACAAAGGTTTATAGCAGCTTTGTCCATCATCACCAAAAACTGGAAACAATCCAAATGTCCCTCAGCTGGTAAATGGATTAACTATCTGTGAAACATCCATACAATGGATACTACTCATCAATAAAAGGAGTAGGCTAATGGTACACACAAAAATGTAAATGAATTTTAAATGCAATCTCGAATGGCAGGCAGCAAGTATAATTAGCTTAAACTAATGGAATGTGTTCTAGTAGAATTCCAGGCTAGAGTATTTGAACCAATATGAAAAATTTCTTTGATGACTCCCCTGCTCCTTCAGTAAGTATAATTTGAGCCATACGATTTAGCACACTCAAATGAATATGCTGAGTGTATATAAAACAGTGTATGATTACTATTGCATGGCATTATGGGAAAAGGTAAATTTGTAGCATACAGAGATGAATCAGTGGTTGCCAGGAACTAGGAGTTAAGCTGTTGACATCTCTTAACAAATAGAATTAGAAAGTATTTTGAGTAGGACAAAAGTGCTCTATATCTTGATTATGATAGTGGTTACACAACTGTATGCATTTGTTAAAATTCATAGAACCATACATCATGAAGAGTGAACGTTATTGTATGCAAACTAAAAATAATTACTTTAAAATAATATCACGAAAGACCCTTTTGAACAGAAGTGGGGTATAAAACCTGAAGTTCACGGGTTATATAGGATGAGTGACTTGGGTTAAACGTGGTTCCCTGACCTCCAGCTAAGGAGCTGCAATGAATGGTGTGCTGTCAGCAGCAAGTGCTACTGAGTAGTGACTTAACTTTTTAGGACACACAGGAGAGCTTTGACATACCAGACAGAGAAGTGGCCAATAAAAACAAACAAACAAACAAAAAACAAAACAAAACTTTCCAAATATAAGGTCATAGAGTAGCTACTTCAGTTGTGAGTTGTTTGAGGAGAAGGGGGCCAGCAATAGCTTGCTTCTTGTTAAGGGACATAAAGAATAGGATCATAAGGTTAATTCCTTCCTTAGTGATTATTATCAGCAATATTATGGATTCCAGAGTGGTCCTCATTGAAAATCTCACACAAACCTCTTTGAAGAATGCTTGCTCTCCAAAATCAGCTTTCCAGGGATTTAGCTAAGGGCACATTGGATGTAGAAAGATCTTGATGAATCCCAGTGCTGTCATTTACAAGCCCAGAGCCCTTGCAAAAATCACTGTGCCTTTATGATCTTCAGTTTCTCCATCTATAAAGCAAGGTTAACAAGCACATATCTTTTGGTGTTGAGAGAATCAAATAAGATAATGTGCATATGGCATTGAGCACAGAATCTGGCTATTAGGAATCTCTTAATAAATGTAGTGAACATTACACTGCTGCCTGTTTGCAGAAGCATGCATATGCTTATATTTTTCAAGTTCATGCTTATATTTAATTTTTTCTCTTTTCAGTACCTCATCAGTAGGAGATCTTAATATCTAAGAAGCATCATCTTGCTTCCTAGAGTATATAAAGAGAGAAGATTTGAAGAAAAACAGAATCTTTTCTACTCAATACAAAGAAACTTCAGAAGCAAGAGCTGTGACTTACTCACTCTGGAACTGGTTAACCTGCTGGGATATTTGGTGGATGAATTCTGTGCCATGCTCTCTGCTTTCCTATGCACTAGACTAGGACACAGCAGCTGCTCTCCACACTTTCCTTTCAACACAGAAACCAATCTCGCGGCACCAGGGGAGATCATAAAAAAGAAAAAAAAAAGATGCAAATGTCCAGCATTGATTAGTTTTGCCAGCTGCTTTTTCCTCCAAAATCAACAGATTGGCCACTTCAGCTGCAAAGTCTGTTGGACACACTCAGTATATTATTTTTAAGAAATATTATTTTTGAAAAAAATTAATCCTTCCCAGGTCAAACATTAAAAAATTTGACAAATGGCAGGGGAGTTTAAATGGAAAAAGGAGGGAGGTAATAGGCAGCTTTGGGGCCATCCCTGAAATTATGCTTGACTTTAGGGAGGGTTTGGTTCTTTTACACATGTGGTTGCAAACTCAAATGCTTTCAGAGGTGAGGCCAGCCACATAAATGAATGAAGAAGCCTCTGAATATGAGGCACAAGGGAGAGGTGGTAAGAGTGGAGTTTGTTTTCATACCTTCTGTGCAAAGACATTTGAGTAGAAAATGTTTCACTTTTCTCTCAACTTTTCTATAGAACAGAAAATAAAGAATGTGTGGTGATAAATGGCAACTGACACAGCTTTCAAAGACATGGAAGGATCTCGGTTCCCATGTTGGCAACAGTAATTGAGGAAGCTCATTTACATCTAAATCAAGCATCTTTAGGTAGTAGAGACATTTTAACAATGTTGATTCTTCCCTGCCATGAGCATGGTATATTTTTTCATTTGTTAACATCTTCAGCTATTTCTTTTCTCAGAGTTTCATAGTTCTCTTTTAGAGATCTTTCATGTCCTTAGTTAGATATATACAAATGACTTAATAATAAATAAATAAATAATAAAGCAGTTTTTACGTACTGCAGTGGATAAGTACTATGGTGCGAGAATATGAGCCCAGCATCTAAATACTTGGTTATTCGAGAGACACCCCGCATCTTGATTTTGATGTGATTTCCCAAATTGCATCAAAATGCTGATGATTTTAATGCTGACAACTCATTCCGTTTTGAAAACTAATAATTTGAACTAAATACAACATGTTCATATGTTAGTTTCTGCCAATGACTGTCATTTTGGACCTCTCCTTTGGACCTCACTTAGATAACTGTTGTAGACAATGATAATGCTTTTTGATAGATGGAGATCCATGATAAAAACAATGTAAATCATGTGAGAAATAATCTCTTGTTAATCTTTAAAAGGATTATGAATTAAAATGGTATTGTGAAGTATGAAGTCATTTATTAAGGCATTATTTTACAAGAAAAAGATGGGAAATAAAATAAACGGCCTTTAATAGGGAATGGTTACATAAATTATATTACACCAAATCAATCCTATGTAACTATTAAAAGATGAGGCAAAAAATATGAGGCAGTTATACAGTATTATTAGAAAACCCATGCTATGAGATATCATTACATGAAAAAATCAAAGTACAGAAAATTGGTCATAACATGCTACCATTGCGTTATAGATAGAGATATAATTAAATTTAAAAATTATGAAAAAAAGAGTCACTAATGCATAGGACAGAAACAGCCTCTTTCAAAAAGGTTGTAACATAGCGATAAAGGGTTTCCCTGGTGGACATTTTTCCAGGGAATGTCGTGACGAGTATATGCCTCATCCTCTTTTCATCACCTGCTTCTAAGAGACACTAAGAGATTTCAATGGATGGCCACAGACTCCAAAGTGTAACATCACGTCGTCAGCAAAGGTATAAACTAATTTTTCTTCCCAAATTCAGCAAGATTCTACTCATACCCGAATGCAAGTCCAGTGTGTGGGGTTTTCCAGCAGTTGGGTTTCCGTCTGTGCTCTCCATCCCTTCTCATCTATGTCCTCCGTGTTGAGATATGCTCACATGCCCAGAGGTATTCCTAGTCTACCTGTTGTTTTGTCCACTTTTACTTTTTGGTCCTGAGTTTGCCTTGTGTGTGAGCAGAGCTCATGTTAGCTCCTCACTAAACCGACTGATTTGGTGCTTTCTAACAGGTGCTTAGATTTACCAGATTTTGTCTAGACTCTGTTAAGAGCACATACCTTTGGGAGGAAAAGAATGAGATAATGAATGACCTTTCTTCATTTTCCTTCCCTTAATCTTTATATCTTTATTTACACATGTATCTATCTATCTATCTTTCTATCCATCCATCCATCCATCTATAGGACAGAAACTGACAACAATGACTGTGTTTTGGGGATGTGTATTCTTTTTATGCCCAGTAAGCTGAGTATGGAATTGACAAACTGCATTTCCAATATCAAAGATGGGCATGTGAGATGAGGAAAGAAGGAGAAATTACCTGGTTTTGGATATGTAAGTCTCTGGGAAAAAACCAGAAATATAAGTAGAATTTATAATCAATAACAGAAAGTTAGTTAATCTAATAAGTGATATTGGGGCATTTGGCTAACCATCTTTAAAAAAAAAAAAATATATATATATATATATTCCCTACTTTCCTCTTTTTACCAAATAAGTTTGTAGATGGCAGACTCTAAAGCAGTCCCTATTATTTCCACCTCCTACTGTTAACACCTTTGTGGAATCCCTTTGAGAGTGTGGGGAGGGGAAGAGGAAGAGGCAGTGACTTGTTTCTAACTGTCGGAATACAGCAAAGGTGATGGGTTGTATGTGATCACATGTGTGATTACCCAAGAGGGAGATGTCCATCTTCCTAGGGTGTCTCTCTCTCTCTCCCCTTTTGGCTTTGATGAAGCAAGATGCCATGAATCCTACAGCATCAAAGCATAAATCCTGGTAGTAATCGGAGAGAGCTTGGGGGTGCATCCTTCCCCTGTTGAGCTTCTGATGAGAACGTGGTTCTGGCCATCAGCTTGATTGTGGCCTGTGAAACTAAGCTGACGCTTCAGTTAGCTATGTCAAGACTCCTATTTCACAGAAACTGTGTGACAATGAATATGTGTCATTTTAAGCTGCTACGTTTGTAGTAAGTTGTTATGCAGCAATGGAAATGTAATGCAAAGTTCTATGTGGATTTATGAATTAAATGTACAAAAAGAATAGAAAAAAAAATACAAATTACTGAAAGAAAATGTGATGAAATGCTTTTGTGATCTTCAAGTACAAAAGATACTTTTAAAGAAGAAAGATAACCCCAAAGCCATAAAAATGAAAAAGCACTGACAGATTTGACTATGTAAAAATACTATAACTAAATCAATGTCAAATTAGAAAAAAATTGCAACAGATATGGCAGATAAAGGACTAATTTTTTTAATTCTCCAGAGTGTCTGCAAATCAAAAAACAAAATCACAATCCTGAAGAAAAATGAACCAACAATATTAAATAGCAAAGAAAAAATACATAAATAGTTCTAACATACAAAGTGATGCTCAGCCTTACTCACATTAAAAAATACAAATTTCCAAAAATTACATCTTATCTTTGATTTAGCAGATTTGCAAAGTTATGAAGTCTTAATAATACTTGGGAGATAGACCCTTGTATGTTATTCCTTGGAATGTAAATTAGTATAGTCTTCTTGATAACAGAAACCAAAACTTCTAGCACTCCTACACTTGGCCAGGCCTCTTATATGAAGTCATCCTACAGTTATGCACACATATGTGTAGAATGACTTATGAATCGCAAAAACTAAAAGATAACCAACTCGCTTATTAGTAGAAAATCTGTTTAATTAACTCAGGGGTAGCTTATCATGAAAAATTATGCAACTATGAAAAACATGTCTTCTGCCATATGTCATGATAAAGAATGATTCACAAGCTCTATTACATTAAAAGTAATCAGGATTCACATAGTATCTATAGTAATTTGCTCCAATTTTTCAAAAGGATATATTCTAATAAGAAAAGTGTGTGTGTGTACACATACAACATTGGGAGAGAGACATGTGCTTGATTTTGACCTCAGCTTAGGGCAGTGTATTGTGGGGAGGGAAAGCTAGAAACAGGTATCCTCACAAGCATACATTCTAGGAAGTATTGACTGAATTCAATAACTTTCATGATCAGGAACAGGGCAGTCTGGGAACAAGAAGGCAGAAAGCTGGAGAGGATTACTGTAGATCCTGGAGAACAGGATGGCAGAGAATCAAGGTGTCCTGTTGAGTCATTGCTCCAGCAGCCCAATGAATCCTCAAGTGCACCTGACTCTAGAGCAGAAGCTCTTTGTTTCTGCGAAACAAGCAAACATCACATACTGCTAGGCTGTGTGGTAGGGAAATTATTAAAAAAAAAGAATAAGATTTGGTCTCTATAGTCTTTCAGAAAAAAGTTAAAACATTAAATTTAAATATATATAAATTATGAGAAACAATATAATAATATTTACATATGCATCCAATGAGAACATCTTGTGGATGGTCTGTCCCCTGGAATCTTTATCTGTCATCTGGGTGAGATAGTAATTCTCACTTATCTTCTCTCACTGGATCCTTACAGGTTAATGGAGTCTCACTCTTTTATTTCACAAATGGGATTCTTGGAGGTGAAGTACTCTTATTACAGACTTTAGAAAGTGATCTTAGGATCTGCGTGTGTGTCACAGGGAGACATGAGTGCAGAATATTAAAGAGAGGTAGAATCCAGCTGCAGAGATGGATTTTTAGATACCACAACAACTCCAAAAGAGGATTCATCATCTTGCCTCAAACATGTTCATCCTCCATATCCTGTGTCTCAATGAGTATTTGTTTAGCACCTCTATTAGCCCAGACCATGATTAAAAAAGTTGGGGGATGTGATGGTAAACTAGATAGACATACTTCTCTTTTCTAATGTACACTCAAGAAGGGATGACAGAGGCTAAGAAAGTAACAAATACACAAGCAATGTAATTTAAGATTTTGAAAAGCATCACAAAAAAGAGTGCAACAGGATAAGGAGACAGATGGACAGTGGAGAGTAAGGTGGAGGTGGGTCGGGCACTTGCAGTATGCCTGGGCAAAGCCTCCCTGAATGGGAGGTGTTTGAGCATAGATCTGAATAACCGGGAGCAGACCATGGGCAGTTCTGAGAGAGAGGAGTACTAAGAGGAGGAAAAATATCAGGGGCAGAGGTGGTGAAATGGGCCCAAGCCCCCTGCTTGAAAGCGTGGCAGGAATCTGGCCCAGCTGGGGCAGATGAGCAAGGAGGATTGTAGGGGAGGGCAGAGGCCAGATCACACAGGCCTCGGGGGTGTGATAAGACACCAAGATTTCACCATCAGGAAGCCCTTGGAAAGTTCAGCAGGGAAGAGATGGGTGCTGATTTGTGTTCAGAAAATACGGCTTTGTCTGCAGAGAGTATAACAGATAATATGCAAGACCAGCAGCAGGAACTGTTAGCAATTGGCTTTGAAGAGGGTGGAAACTGCAGAGACAAAGGCAAGTCTATGGAGGTAGAATTGATGGGATTTCTAACAGATTGGATATGCAGAGAAAGGAGCGTGATGGTTAAATATAACGTTGACTCACAGGTTTTTGGCCTGAACAGCTGAGTGGTACCAGTCCTGGAGATGTAGCAAAGGAAACCAGGGCTGCTCTGCTCGAACCCTTGCTGACTGATCTCCAGCCACCTGCAGGCTCATCTGCAGGCCTAGGATTCCCTCCCATATGGAGCCAGAGGACCCACCGTTCAGACTCTCCCTGTGTTCCCCAGCAATGCTCCCATTTCCTGTGAGCCATGCCACTTCTTACCTTGGCCCCTTTGCAGGATTCTCAACCTCCTCATCATTCATGCCTCAGCTGGGTGCAACTTGCCATGGGAAAGAGGTCCTGACTCCCCAAGTTCATATGAAGCCCTCTTTTCTGATTTTTCCTCTCCTTCAGGGCAGTCCTCATCTTTCTCATCTGTGCATCCCCAGGGCCTAGCACAGCTCCTGGCACGTTGCAGGTGGGTGATAAGTGATTGACTGAATGCCTGCGGGTACATGCACAGTATCTAGACATGTAAAAGGAGAAAGCAGAAATTAACTTGAAACACTGTAAGGTGGATATGTGCTTCTAAATCCTGAACTTCTGCATGCTGAGATCATATCTGGAACCACCTGGGAAGTGAAATTGTCTATGCAAAGCTGTGCTGGAGTGGGTGTGTGGCTGCAGGAAGGAGGAATTTAGGAATATAAGTGAGAGGAATAAAGTGCAGGCAAGGGGTAGCCTGGCCCTCCTTCTGGTGCTTCCTTGATAATGTCCTGCCAGGGTCTGTCCTCAGCCATCACCTAGTCTGCCTGCACCTTTAATTCTACTGGTAGTCCAGACCGTGCTCCAAGGGACAAGATTGATACCCCATTCTACCAGCTCCTCCCTGCTGCCTTTAAATGCGCCACACTACCACTCACCTAACCCCGACAGAAAAAAATACAGCCCTGTCACAGTCCCGTGGCAAGCTAGATCTTCCAGCACTAAATCTCCATTAAGGGTCTCTGTGAATTTGATAGCAGCTTTAGCTGTTGGTTTTTTTTTTTTTTTTTTTTTTTTTTTTCCTTTTTAGCCCATTTAGAGCTCTGCTCAAGCTTTCCTACTATTGGCAGTGGAAATGGTGCAAAGATCACCCCTCCTCCCTGTGTGCACTCACACGCCATCATCACCCTGTGAGTGAAGGAGCACCAGGGACTCCCAGGCAAAGTCTCATTCAGGAGGAGAAGCCCCAGAGCTTGAGCTGTCAGCAGAGGTGCACAGTATGCAGCCACTTGATCTTAACCAAGTGGCCAAGTTGGCACCTGCATAGCCATTTGTGAGAAACTGAGGCCAGAGGCCTGGACCAGTTAATGGAGACACCCAGACGCCCAGCCGATCCTGGCGGGGCTGCCTTATACTTCTGTGGTCAGCTGGAGGCTGGCTACCTGAGAAGGTTCCCAGCTAGTATGACTCATCTCTGCTCCATGTACCTCTCACAATGTACTAGACTTGCCTGGGCTTTTTACACACAGTAGCAATGTTTGTTTGTTTGTTTCTTTATCTGGTCCTTGGGTTTTTGGTAAAAACTAGAATGAATAACAGATGCTAAAACGTTAAACAATATCATCTAGTGTTAACTATATGCATGAATGGGGCAGAGGAGATACCCCACGGGGACATAGAGTAGGAATGGGGAGAGATATTTGACTTTTGAGTAGGATGTAACCTTGAGGATGCCTAAGTGTATTTAGTTGGGATAGACCAGGTTATGCTACAATAACAAACAGTCCTCCAACCTCAGTAATTTTATGTGTCTCCCTCATTTAAATATTCAATAAAGTTCAGCAGAGGATTTATTAAAACTAGAGTTGCTCTGCCACCTAGGCTGATGGCAGCTTCCTCTCATACATCCTTTCAAAATCACAGTGGTACGTGGAAAGACATACACATATAATGAACGGTACGCTGACTCTAGAATGACTCATGTCACTTTCCCTTATGGTTCATTTGTCAAAGCAAGTTACATGCCTTAGCAAAATTCAGAGGGGGAACAGAGTACACCCTATCATGTTCCTGAAGAGTATTAATGACGAGGAGAAGAAAGTTAGAATGCACTTGAATTCCTAATAACTGTGAGTTGCCACACCAGACTTCTTGCACTTGAGGGAATAAACCCTCATGTGTTTCACCGATTGTAATTTAGGATGTTCTGTCATGTGGAGCCAAACCCAACCCTAACGATTTTTTCCCCCACTACTCAGATATAATCACAGTTGTTATTTTGATGAGTGTAATGGAGAATGATGCATGGGAGCCTGCCACACATGCAGCCCCTTTGGAGAGGAACAGCCTCCCTAGTTCCTGACCTGTGTTTGTGTTCATGTTGTGTCATATGGTGATGCCACCTGCACATGACTGATTGGATCAAGGCCAAAGGCACTTGTCTATGTTATGAGAAGACCACTGGCCATGAAGTGGCCTGACCTGAGAGCTTTGTCCAGTGTAGAGGCTCCATATCAGTTGATCCCTAAGTAAATCATACTCCCCTACTTATGTTTGGAATTTAAGATAAATGCAGAAGGAAGTTAGATAAAGAAGCTGAGAGGGAAGCAGAGTCTGAGAAAAGTTGCATTATATAAATGTCAGTCACTGGAGTATCTGACTTCCTCACCCATAACAGTGTTATAGTTTTGAAGAGTGAATAGGATGTTTAGTTCCCTATGAGATCTCTGGTTAGGCCTAGACCTTTCTTGGTTTTTCTTTCTTCTTTGAGTTGTCTTACAATAAATTCCCTATGATGTGGTAAAATAATTAGTCTAACCGACATTCCATGTTCTCTCATCTGTGTTCTACAGTGTATCTGCAGATGACATTTCAAATAATACTTACCTTCGTTTTCACTTAACAGTATGTTATGATCATCTTTCCATGCCATTAAATATTCTTTTACAATGGTACATGAACTGGCATATTATATTCTATTGTACAACTGTGTTTATTTAATTAATCCTCTAATAGTGGACATTTAGGTCATGTCCTATTTGCTTTTGTTTGTTTGTATGTTTATTTTGCTTTTATGTACAACATTAAACTCAACATCCTTGAAGTGAAATATTCATCTGTATCCATGACATCTGTATAGATAAGAGTCTGATAGGAGGTTTTTGGGCAGAAAGGAGATGTTTTAGGCCAAGGATAAGGCACAAAAAAGCATAGAGTCACAAAGTTAAGAAACAATAAAGTATGTCATCAAATAATCACATTTTGCTAATGTTGGGTATACGTAAGGAGAAAGTGGCCAAAGTATTAATAGACTTGAATGCCAAGTTAAGGTATAGACATTAAAGAAGGCTATTTTTCACTCCTGTACCTTGGACTCTTTTGAGGTGACTCTCCTGTTCTGCCAAGGCTGATAGTAGTTAGAGAGAGAGTCACAGAGATTAATTTGGCCCATTTTCACACTGTGTGATCTGTAGCAAACCAATAAGACATAACCCTTTGTACTTGGTATTGTGATTTGTAAATAAAAAATGAAATACTACCCCTTTCAGGAGACTTTATCAGTGTCAAAATAGTCTTATGACAGATAACATCCTAAGTAAAGATAACTCTACCATGGATTAATGCTACTTCATATTTGTGTCAATTTTTCAAAAAATAAAACATTATATAAATTGCCTTGCTGGATCCCTCAAAGCAGAATATAATCTACCCATTTTTTAGATTAAAAAACTGAGGTTAGGTGATTTAAAGAAATAGAACTTTAAAGGTAGCACAATTTTCAAGGTCATCTCTGCATTTTCTGTGGGTGAGGGTGGGGCTTAGCTTAGCTGTTGACCATCCTCACACAGCTTTTATCCAGGAGAGGTAGGCCTGCACACCCTCATCTTATTTCATACAGCATTTTCTTTTTCTTCACTCTGAGATCACCTAGCCAGTTAAGAGCAGAGTTAGTATGATGGGTCTAGTGGGCTAATTCCACGTTCAATGTTTTTTCCAGCACATAGAAAAACTCTTGTCCCACCTTCCTTCTTCCAGGATGTTTTAGTCTTTAATGTGCACAAGAATCATCTGGGAGCTTGTTAAACGTGGAGGTTCACCAGGGTCCCAGCCCCAGACATTCTAATTCATCTGACCTGGGGTTAGACTCAGATATGCATATTTTTAACAAATTCTGCAAGTGATTATGATAAAAGCACTGTAGGGGAGCACACTTCAAGGATTACTGTCCAGTTTTATGCTTCAGATCTGCTTTGTCCCTTTCCAAGCAGGCCTGTTCTTAGAAAAGCAGCTCCAGCCCCACCTTGTTGTAACCCCTTATCAGTTCTATGTGTTTTGCAAATTTCATTTGCTCTTCGTTTATGGACAAACCAGGTCAGCAGTGCCAGGCCAATAAGAGCTGGATTTTCCCTGGCCTCATGCATCAGTGACATATTTGTCAACCTCAGCCCAGTTCCGACATCCCTGCAATTGGCCATGGTTGATGAGGATGCAGGATACACATGACTCGATTTGCAGAGAGCCAGCTAAGCTTTCAGGGAAGTCAATAAGAAAAATCTCATTTTGATCTGCAGATTGGACTCATTTGATTTGGGAGTCACTGGTTGCAAAAGAAATATGGGGCCCAGGGATGTCTCTTCAAGTCCATCTCTAGCTGTAATGACCCCTTAGAAGCAGTTTTCTCCACCTGCCTCCTCCTCCCTCTTCTCTCGGCAGAGTCAATGTGTCAGCTGACAGGAACAGAAAAGAAAAGCAACAGTCACTCTCAGGCTCTCTGGATGATTCCTCTATTTCATTCTGCACAGACAATAAAGGGTCAAAACAGTACCACAAAGCATGCACCAAAACCATTCCTTACACGGCTCCTAGGAAACCGACCTTGTCTCTGTGGAATCTCACATGGATCTGTGACTTTCAACTTGAAGAGGTCACGGGGGGGAAATAAATACATCATTATGCCTTGCGAAGTGGCTCTTGGGTCTCAGTGCTCTGTGGGCTCATGTTCATGTCAAGATGTTGAAGTCTCCTCTTGACTCCATCATGATCTATTTATCCTCCTGCCATTATCCAATGTTTCCATTAGATTTCTACAGTATCCTCCTTCCTACTTTCCCTGCATCTCATTTTTTTTTTACCTATCAATCCATTATCCACAGGGCAGCCAGGGTGATCATGATGTCCCACCCCTTATGAAATCCCTTTTGGTGGCTTTGCCTTGTTCTAAGGCTAAAGCCTAATCCTGTGCCATCTGATGCAGTGGCCACTAGCCACAGGGAGCTGCAGAGCATGTGAGCTGTGGCAAAGTCCATATTGAAGTGAGCTGTAAACACAGACATCAGATTTCAGTGATTTGTTAGACAAAGAGGTTATAAAATATCTTATACATACTTTTATATTGTTACATGTTAGAATATTTTAAAATGGGTTAACTAAAAATTTCTTATTAAAATGAACTTTACCTGTTTCTTTGTGCTTTTAATGTGTAACTGCTAGAAGATTTAAAACAACACAGCACATGTGGCTCACATTACATACCCACTGACTGTGCCCATCTAAACCATTTCACATGGCTTGGCTTCATCTTAATTCCTTTTTGTACCTTCTGTTTTGGCCATGTGCATTTCTTCTCATTTGTTGAACTTATCACGCACTCCCCTGTTTCTGGGCCTTTGATAGGTGGTGTTTTCCTCCCACCACCCCTCTTTCACTACTCTTACTCCTATCTCAGTGTGTCTTCTAAAACTCACTTTTTTTTTTTTTTTTTTTTTTTTTGCAGTTTTGGCCGGGGCCAGGCTTGAACCTGCCACCTCCCAGTATATGGGGCTGGCGCCCTTAGATGATACTGGTTCTAATCTGGCTAAGCTGTCCCTTCTTTGGAGTTCCAGTAGACTCTCTATAATTTCTCCTCTGTGAATTACATTCACACTGCTTTGGATTTGCTTTTTTTAAAAAATCACCTGTCTATTCCACTAAATTGAAGTGGAAGACTTCATTGAAGAAAGGGCTATGTCCGGCTTGTGCACCTTTATGCCCTGGAATAGGAATTCAATAAACATCTGTTAAACAAATCAAGGCATTTCATTAAATAGGCAAATGAATTGAGGTCTGGTGTAGGGAGAGTTTTCATCTAAGGTCACATGGTGAGTTCATGGCAAATCACCTCAGGCCAGTGTTATCCAGCAGGGACATAAATTTCTTCTTTAAATAATATATGACATTGGGAGATGTTCTAACAATGCAGTGGACAGAGACGAGAGCTAGGTGGGTTAGTGAAATCCAACAAGGTGAAGCAGAGCCAACCACCTGATGCAGAGGCATCCGTGATACCCAGCCTGGACCTTTCAGGATCACGCTCCAGCTTGAGGACATTCCTTCCCCGCAACTTTAACTCAAATACTTCACTTCTGGCACCCTAGAAATCCCTGTCCCTGTTTCCCCATGTGGACAGAAATGCCAAGACCATGGAAATCTGAGCTATATATAGGAAGAGCAAATATATAGGACAAGCTGACTCAGGTCTTTGATGTGCTACGGGGAAATTGTCTACTTGGATTACAAACCAGAGGTCATTTCTTGAGATACTGGCATGACCATTCTTCATGTTGACATGTTTCTGAACAGAACAAAACAAGGAGAGCAATTTTTAGTCATGAAGCCTCAAGGGCTCTGGTATCATCCTTTACCACACTTGTGCTTGGAGAAAATGTGCTTGGTCCTAGCAGTATATAACTCAGTGTACTTGCATGATGCTCCATGTCATAGGTCCTTTCGGAGAAATGATATAAGGACAACTCTTCTTTCCTAAAGGATTTTCTACTATAATTCATTCTAACTTTTTTCCTAAATATATAACATAAGCTTATTGAAACATAGTTGGTAAACAGAAAAGCATAAAGGAATATTTTCCCCATAATTCCCTCACCCAAAATAATCCCACTATTTATACTGCCTGCAAGTCTTTTTCATATTCCCCCACCTATTTGAATTTCTTTTTATTGCTTAGGATTCATTGAGGGTACAAAGAATTAGGTTAGATAAAGCCCCTCTTATAAATGTATCCTGCCCCCAAGAGGTGTGCCGTACATCATGATCTCCCATCCTCCTCCCCTCTCCCTGCTCCCTCATTCTCTCATCCCTCCCCTTGTATTACCTCATCTACTGCTTCATGTTAGAACTGAGTACATTGGATTCTTGCTTCTCCATTCTTGTGATGCTTTACTAGGAAGAACGTGTTTCATCTCCATCCACGTAAATACAAAAGATGTTAAGTTTCCATCTTTTTTAATGGCTGAATTGTATTCCATGGTATACACATATCACAGCTTGTTAAACCATTCCTGGTTTGGTGGACATTTGTTGTTTCCACAGTTTAGAGATTGTAAATTGAGCTGTGATAAACAGTCTAGTGTAAATGTCCTTATTATAACAGGGATTTTTTCCTTCCAGGTAGATACCTAGTAATGGGATTGCAGGATTAAAGGGGAGGTCTAATTTGAGTTCTTTGAGGATTCTCCATACTCCTTTCCAAAAAAGATTGTATTAGTCTTCAGTCCCCTCAGCAGTGTAAAAGTGTTCCCTTCTGTCCACATCCACAGCAGCATCTACAGCTTTGAGACTTTGTGATGTGGGCCATTCTCATCAGGGTTAGGAGATATCTCAGGGTAGTTTTGATTTGCATTTCTCTGATGATTAGGGACAATGAGCATTTTTCATATGTCTGTTAGCCATTCTTTAGAGAAGGTTCTATTCATGTCTCTTGCCAGTGATGTATGGGGTTGTTGATTCATCTGAGTTCTCTATACATCCTAGTTATCAAACCCTAGCAACTCTCCAGGGTTTTCTCTAAAATGTGGCTGGCAGTTTTTCAACAGGTTCCCCATCTATAAAATGTGTATAAGATTTAATAATATGCCAATATTTTTTCCCATTCTGAAGGTTGTTTCTTTGCTTTGGTTGTTGTTTCCTTACCCGTACGGAAGCTTTTCAGTTTACTTAAGTCCCATTTGTTTATTTTTGTTGTTATTGAAATTGCCATGGAAGTCTTCATAAAATCTTACCCCAGGCCAATATCTTCAAGTGTTTTCCCCACACTTTCTTTGAGGATTTTTATTGTCTCATGCTTAGATTTAAATCTTTTATCCATCTTGAATCAATTTTTGTAAGTGGTAAGAGTTGCGGGTCCAGTTTCAGTCTTTTACATGTGGTTATCCAGTTCTCACAGCACCATTTATTAAATAGGGATCTTTTCCCTAGTGTATGTTCTTATTGGTTTATCAAAGATCAGGTGGTTTTAAGATGTTAGTTTCATCTCATGGTTTTCGATTCAGTTCCAAATGTCAAAGTCTCTTTTTTTGTGCCGTTAATAGTATTATTTCTCCTATATACACCATGCACATTTCCCTATGTCAGTAAGTACTTTTCACTGATATGATTTCTATTGCCTACTTAATATTGCAATGCATTTAAACCCTTCCAATAATCTTTTGTTATTGAACATTTAAACTGTTTCTAATGTTTTCAGTATTACTAATTCCTTTATGCACATATCTCTGGTTATTTCCAAAGAATAAATTTGTAGAAGTGGAATTGCTTACTAAAGATGATGTACATTTTTAAGGATTTTGGTATCTATTTTTAATTAGCCTCCTAAAAGTTTTAGCACAGACTGGTTTTCAAAGTTCCCAAGTGATTGTTGTACATCAGTCGTCTCGTTTTGGAAGCTGTACCATCTGCTCTCATGAAATTTGTTTCTCATTATATTGATGATACAATTAAAAGAAAACAAATTTTTAAAAAAAGTTGAAAGGAAATAAATTCTAGCTCCCCAAATCATATTGATGCCCATCTATGTCTACTTTTACCTGGATTCTTAGAAGTGGCATTTTCCAAAATGCTCCAGGAGAAAACAGTTCTGTGGTCATATAGGTTTGAGCAACACTGTATCCTTTATCTCTATGTTGACCCTGAAAAGTCCTATAGTAAATCTGAGCGGGTTGGACTCTGTTTCAATAAATGTTTCTTTCCCTAGGTTATTTGGCCACTGAACTCTTAAAAAAAAAAAAAAAAAATCTGAACCTACAAATATTCCATCATACATACTTGAGCAACCCTGGCCTCACCTGACCTGCTGGTGGTCCATTCCAGGGGCTGGAAGTCATTTTCTTTTAAGTCCAAATGTACTTATCCACTGGTGATAAAGCCAAATCAGTTTGATTTCTTTTGTTCATAATTACATGACAAAGCAGCAGGCCTTTGACAACAGGCCTTAATGAATTTTCCAGATCATTTTCTGATGAGCTAAGACTAGAATTAATGCTTTACTTCCAAAGCTCTTTTCTGTTTTTCTTCCCCTAGTCAAACAGGTTCACTTATGGCTGTGTAACTGCAAATGAGATGTTACCCTATGACTCACCTTTATGTGTGAGAGTGCAAAGTCCTTACTGTTACTGGAGTAATTTCTGCCCCAACTATTTTAAGACTCAGATGGAAATAAATTAAAAATATATTTGTTAAAAACCTCTGTTAGGCCAAGTTTTCTTGAAACCCAAAACATCAACTTTTTTATTTTTTATTTTTTTTTTTTCAGGCATGGAAGTAAATATTCATTTAGAATGAGTTTGTATTTAATTAACAAATATTTTTATTATTATTTTTCTTTCTTTCTTTCTTTTTTTTAATTATAGATAAAAATATGCACCGTAGATGTGGAACAACCCATTACCTTCCCTCCACTCAAACCTCACCCCCTCCCTTCCCCTTCCTTGGTCCTTTCCCCATAGTCTTGTGGTATAGTTGGGTTATAGCTTCATGTGAAAGCTATAGTTTAGCTTCATAGTAGGGCTGAGTACATTGGATACTTTTTCTTCCATTCCTGGGATACTTTGCTAAGGAGAATATATTCCAGCTCCATCCATGTAAACATGAAAGAGGCAAAGTCTCCATCTTTCTTTAAGGCTGCATAGTATTCCATGGTA
>CAUYPK010156154.1:0-30024 GCA_963574355.1 Loris lydekkerianus
TCCATGATGGTCTGAGAAGATGCAAGGGATAATTTTTATTTTTTAAAATCTGCTGAAGTTAGATTTGTGGCCTAGGATGTGGTCGATTTTGGAATATGTTCCGTGGGATGATGAGAAGAATGTGTATTCAGTTTTGTTGGTATGAAATGTTCTGTAGATGTCTGTTACGTCCAGATGTTGAATGGTTAAGTTTAAATCTAAGATTCCTTTGCTTAGCTTCTTTCTGGAGGATCTATCCAGCACTGATAAAGGGGTGTTAAAATGTCCAAGTACTATGTAACTGGAGGAAGTCAAGTTGCTCATGTCTTTTAGAGTTTCTCTTATAAATTTAGGTGTGTTCTGGTTGGGTGCATAAATATTAATAATTTAAATCTCATCATAATGTGTATTACCTTTAACAAATATGAAGTGTCCATCCTTATCCTTCCTTATTTTGCTTGGTTTAAAGTCTATTGCATCTGTGAATAGGATTGCAATGCCTGCTTTTTTCTGTTTTCCATTTGCCTGAGGCATAGATTACCATCTCTTCACCTTGAGTCTATATTTGTCTTTTAATGTGAGATGTGATTCTTGTATGCAGCCGATATCTGGCTTGAGTTTTTGTGTCCAGTCAGCCAACCTGTGCCTCTTTAGAGGACAATTTAAGCCATTCACATTAATTGAGAATATTGATAAGCCTTTCGAGAGTCCAGTGGACATTTTCAATCCTTTTGCGACTGTGGAAGTTGGAATTTGATCAAAATTTTGCGGGTGGGTTTACTTTTGTGGTGGAGGATTATTCTGGTCTTTATGGAGGATAGGTCTGAGAATATCCTGGAGAGCTGGTTAAATTGTGGCAAATTTCTTCAATATGTGAATGTCATTAAAGTATTTAATTTCTCCATCATAAATGAATCTCAATTTAGCTGGGTACAGGATCCTGGGTTGAAAGTTGTTTTGTTGTAGGAGATTAAAAGTTGATGACCATACTCTCTAGCTTGAAAGGTTTCAGCAGAGAGATCTGCAGTTATTCTAATATTCTTGCCCTTGTAGGTGATGGTTTTCTTTCATCTGGATGCTTTTGGAATTTTCTCCTTCATATTAACTTTAGTGAAATTGATTATGATGTGTCTGAAGATGTCTTATTTAGGTTGAGTCATGCTGGAGTTCTGAAACTGCTATCTCAATTTCAGAATCTCTTAGTATGTCTGTAATGTTCTCATTCATAGTCTCATGCAGAAGAGAATATGTGCCTTGTGAAGCCACTTCATCACTTTTGGGGATCCCTATAAGATGAATATTGGTTTTCTTCAAATTATCCCAGAGCTCTCTCAGAGAGTGATCTGTTTTTGCCCTCCATTTCTCTTCTTCTCTGAGAGTTTGGGAGCGTTTGAAAGCTTTGTCTTCAATGTCAGAAATCCTTTCTTCTCCTTGCTCCATTCTGTTACTGAGGGATTCTACTGTGTTTCTCAGATCTTTGAGGCCTGCCACTTCTTATCTCAATATGTCAAAATCTTTGGTCGTTTGGTGTTTGAATTCATGGAATTCTTGAGACGTCTTTTGGGTTACTACTTGGAATTGTAATTTGATCTTATTTGCTATCCAGATTCTGAATTCAATTTCTGACATCTCAGCTATTTGTTTGTGCATGGGATCTTGTGCTGTGTCTGCCCCATTGATCCTTGGGGGAGTTGCTCTACTCTGATTATTCATATTGCCAGAGTATTTCCTTGATTTCATCTCATGAGTGTGGTTCATCATTGCCTCAGGCCATCCTCAGAGTTGGGGTGGTGTCTCTCCGAGATTAGACCCAGGGGGATCACTCTATTGTTGCTGGATGTTTATAGGGAGAGACACTGTGTAGCTGTTCTGGGGATGCCTAGCCAGGGAGTTCTGTTTGTGGGAGCAGCTCCAGAGTGTGACACCCTGCGATCCAGCAACAGGGCAGGGGATGGTGCACACAGTTTTGGGAGTGCCTGGCACCGAGTGACTTTGGCACAGAGACCGCAAGGCTCCAACAGTTTCTGGCCAGAAGGGCTTCACGCAGAGGCAGGGAGGGCTCTGGAGGGCACGAGACTACCGGATTCCCTGGCCAGATGAGCAGGCAGTGTGGAGGCAGGGAGGGTCCAGGAGGGAGGACCTGGGAGGGTGCCAATCACGGGTCCTGGTGCAGCTCTTCTGGAGGTCCATGAGTGTACCTATCACGGGTTCCGGTGTAGCTCTTCCAGAGGTCCAGGTGCAGCTCCTCTGGAGATCTGGCAGGGTGCTCCGGAGGTGGGAGGGTGCCTATCGGGGGTCCAAAGCAGCTCTTCTGGAGGTCCGGGAGGGTGCTGATCATGGCTCCCGGTGCTGCTCTCCTCACTTACCATTTAACTCTGCTTATAGTTTTTTGTGTTCTTAATGCTTCCTTTTCTGACATTCCATTTTTCCTCCTGATTAAGACAGCCTTTCCTACTTTAAGGTTTTATGAGTGTGTGTATGTATACACACATATAAAGATAGAGAGCTAAATAAATACATGTATCTGCTTTTCCTGTATTTTATTTTAATGCTTTCTTTCATACTTCATTTCGGAGTTCACTAAACCAAATTTGGCTGTAGTGTCTTTGTTATGATCACAAAATACTTCAAAAACAATGGAACTAGCCACTATGCTTAAGTATCTTAGCCCTACTTTTTTTTTTTTTTTTTTAACTCCAAACCAATGTCACAAGTCTATATTAATGACCTACGTCTTATAGGCAATTGAGTTTGAACCTTTTTTAAATGTTTAGATTTTAATCTATCTTTAATGTGTTTGTTTATTAAAAAAAATAAACCATTTTCCAACACTATTTTTACTATTTAATAATATATTTATCTTTTAATTTTAGGAAATTCAATCTTAAGTATTTCTCATTATATTTGAGGGTTATTTTTTTTTTTTTTTTTGATTGGTGTCAGCACATATAGGAAAATTGAAATTTCTCCTTAAAACCCTTTACAGTTACAGGAATATGAAATGATAGTAGATAGTAGCATTATACAGAGGAGAATACTTCAAGCTATAAAATATTAGGCTTTAGTGTATTACCTCCTCTTCTCTACTCTTTCCAGTCCCTGGTAACCATTATTCTATACCATCTTCACAGTTCATTTTTTTGAATTTTTAGTTCCTACAGATGAGAGAGAACATGTGAAATTTATCTTTCTGTGCCTTTCTTATTCACTTAACAAAATGTCCTCCAGTCCTATCCATGTTATTGCAAATCTCGGGAGCATTTTTAATGGCTGAATAATATTCCATTGAATATATATGTACATTTTGTTTATCCATTCATCTGTTGATGGGCACAGGTTGATTTCATATCTTAGATATTGTTGATAGTGTAACATGAGAGTATAAATATCTCTGTAATATATTGATTTTATTTCTTTTGGATATGTACTTGGAATTGATGGATATGCAGTTCTATTTTTAGTTCTGTTTTTTAGTTTTTAGAGGCACTTTCTTACTTTTCCCCATAGTGACTGTACTAATTTACATTCCTACCAATAGTATGTAAGGGTTCCCTTTTCCCTGTATCTTCACTAGCATTTATTATTGCCTGCCTTTTGCATAAAAGCCATTTTAACTAGAGTAAGATGCTATCTCATTAGTTTTGATTTGAATTTCTATGATGATTACTGATGCTGAGCAATTTTAAAATATACCTGTTGGTCATCTGTATGTTTTCTTTTGATAAATGTTTACTCAGATATTTTGACCATTTTTAATCTTATTATTTGATTTTTTACTATTGAGTTGTTTGAGCACTTTACATATTCTAGTTACTAATCTTTTGTCAGATAAACAATTTTTAAATATTTTCTGCAATTCTGTATGCTGTTGCTTCACCTTGTTGATTGTTTCCTTTGCTGTACAGAAGCTTATTAGCTTTATGGGGTCTCATTTGTCCATGTTTGCCCTCATCACCTCTGATTTTGAGGCTTTACTCAAGATCTCTTTGAGTATTGTCCTGTAGTGTTTCCTGGAATATTTCCCCAATGTTTTATTTTAGTCATTTCATAGTTTCAGGTCTAAAGTTTAGTTGACTCCATTTTGATTTGATTTTTGTCTATAGCAAGAGAGAAGGATTGACTTTTATTCTTCTGCATATAGATACGTAATTTTCTCAGTAAGAGACAGTTCTTCCCTCAATGTAGAAGTGTGAAATTATTTCTGGTTCTCTACTCTGTTTCATTAGTCTAGGTGTCTGTTTTTAAGCCAGCACCATTTTCATTTTGATTATTGTAGCTCAGAAGTATAATTTAAAGTTAGGTAATGTGATTTTTCTAGTTTTTTTCCTAGATGTTCAGGGTGGCTTTTGCTATTCTGGATATTTTGTGGTTTCATATCAATTTTACTTTCTTGCTTTCTTTTTCAAATTGTTAATTGTTGGCATATAGAACTGCTGTTGATTTTTGTATGTTGATTTTGTATCCTACAACTTAACTGACTATATTGATCAGTTTTGATAGTTTTTGATAGAGTCTAAATATTTCCAAATATAAGATCATACTATTGGCACACAATAATAATTCTTTTTGATCTCAATTTGGGTGCCCTTTATTTTTATCTCTTGTCAAATAGTTCTAGTCAGGAATGCAAGTACTAAGTTGAGTAACAGTTGTAAAAGTGTGCATCCTTGTCTTGTTCCAGATCTTGGTTTTTCTTCATTTAGTATGATGCTAGCTTTGGGTCTGGTATATATGCCTTTTACCGTATTGAGATAGTTTTTTCCAAACCCAGTAACTTCAGAGGTTTTTTTTTTTTTTAATCATTGAGTAATGTTTAATTTTATCAAACACTTTTTCAAGATCAGTTGAAATAATTGTATAATTTTTGTGCTTTATTCCATTGATATAATGTCTCCCATTTATTGATTTGTGTATATTGAACCATCCTTACATTCCTAGGATGAATCCCAATTGCTTATGATGAATAATCTATTTGATGTTTTGTTGAGTTTGGTTTGGAAGATTTTTTATCTATGTTCATCAGATATATTGGCCTATGGTTTTCATTTTCATTATGTCTTTGTCTTATTTTGATATTAGGATAATATTGGCCTCATAGAATAAATCTGGAAGTACTCCGTCCTCCTCAATATTTGAGAATAGTTTGAGCATTATTTTTAGTTCTTGTTTAAATTATTGGTAGTGACTGGGCATGGTGACTCATGCCCATAATCCTAGCACTTGAAAGACTGAAGTTAGAGGATTGTTTCACTTTAGGAGATTTAGACCAGCTCTGTTTGAGTTGAGATGACCTGGGGTTCAATATCCATCTGAAAGGAGAATGTTGGGATATTTAGTAAAACTTGGCAAGTTTTCATTTTTGATAGTCTCCAGCAGGGCTTCCATTCCTTTGGGACAATCTTCTTCCCCTTCAGGGATTCCTATTATTCATACATTTGAATGCTTAATTGGAGTCTTGTAGTTCTCTAAGCAACTAACTGTTCTGCTATCTCTCTCTTCTTTTCTGCTTCTTTGACTATCTCGGTTAACTCAAAATCTTTATCCTCTGGCTCTGAGGTTCTTTTTTCTCTATGATCTAACCTATTTTGATACTTTCCACTGCATCTTTATATTTATTCCCTGATTGTCCTCTTCATTTCTGTAAGCTCTGCCATATCCTTTCTATATTCTACATATCTCTCATCCAACTTTTGGTTCTGTCTTTCCATACCTTTTATTGTCTTTATCATCCATATTTTAGATTTCTTTTCTGTCACATCCATTAAATCTTTATAGGTGGAGTCTTCTGCAGTAGCTTCCCCATGGTCCCATGGTCCCTTATGGTTTTGCTCTGTTTTGGCTTTTCATGTTGCCCCAATTTTTCTGTTGGTTCTTCCTCATGTGTTCTTTCTACTTGTTCACCTCTTTGTCCTCCTTTTTTCCTTCTTGCTTCCTCCTTGGCTTCAAATTACCTTGTCTCAGAGCTTAGGTCAAAGGGAAGAGAAGGAAAAAGTGCAAGCAGAGAGAAACAAGAGGAAAAGAAACAAAGAAGAAAAAGAAAGGAAAGAGAAAATGAAAAGAAAAAGAAAGAAAGGAAGGGGATGAAAGAAATGAAGAACAGGAGAGAATGAGGGTAGTAAGATAGAATGAGAGTGATAGAAGAAATGGTATTGATTGGCATGTTCTTAAGGCCACTCCTGTAATTTAAGGATTTGGGGAGGCTGGGCTGGGAGGGTTCCTGGAAATCTTGAGCTCCATACCAGCCTAAGCATAGCCAAACGAATCCTCATGACCAAAAATACAGTAGTCCTTGTTCTTGATGAAAGTAAAAATGGAAGTCAAGAATAGAACCAACTAAACAAATTAGCAAAAACAGAACACAACAAAACAAAATAAAACAAAAAAGCTTGAATATCCCCAAACTGCAGCAACCTCAGCAATATAGAAAAGAGGAGAAAAAATAAAGAAGGAAGGAAGGAAAACAAAATAACAAAAATAAAATAAAAATAACAGAAAAAATTATATATACAGCAGAAGGGACCAACTTTAATAGGAATATATTTGTTGTAATATCTTGCTGGGACAGCAGGTGGTGCTGTCGGTTTTGGTTTTTTGTTTTTTTTTTCCTTGAGACAAAGTCTCACTATGTGGCCCTCAGTAGAGTCCTGTGGCATCACAGTTCACAGCAATGTCAAACTCTTGGGCTTAAGTGATTCTCTTGCTTCAGCCTCCTAAATAACTGGGACTACAGGCTCCCCCAACAAAGCCCAGCTATTTTTTGTTGTAGTTGTCGTTTGGCTGGCCTGTGCTGGGTTCGAACCTGCCAGCCTCATTGTATGTGGCTGGCATCATAACCACTATGCTATGGGCACCAAGCCGGTGCTGTTGTTTTTTTAGGAGATGGCGAACACAGCCAACAACCTCTATGGTCTTTATTCCTACCTTAGTTGCCTTCGGTTATCACCTGATCATTTCCTCAGTGTTCAGACCCTGCAGCTTTGGGATCTTAAAGCTCTCCATGGAGAACTTCAGGTGCAAGTTTCACAGTGCCCCCTAATCACAGTTCCTGGGGGATGTGAGTCCCTCTCTTCCTGTTCTTCTCCATGTGCGAATACCTCCCCATATACTTTTCTGATCCAGTATCTGCTGATCCTTTGCTCTTATGGAGATGCACTGATTCTCTGATGATTCACTTTGCTCTCTCCAAGAAAGGCCATTTATAGGTGGGCATCTACCTGCAACTTTTCATTCTTTCCTTCAGAGTGACACATGTGGGCTGCTTCTAGTCTTCTATATTGCCTCTAATCCCTGTGAATAACATTTAAGACCAATCATTTTAAACTGATTGCACCTTTACTTTTGTTCTTTAAATAAAGAATACAAACAAGTAAAAAGAATACAACTCTACACCTTAACTCCATCTCCCCTGCAATTTGGCTTTCCATTGTTTCTATATTTAACTTTTGGACTATCTATCTCTTAAAGAGTTGTTGCGATTTTTATTTTTGATAGTCTTTTTGCTCAGGATATGAGTGTTTCACATAATGAATTTACAGTGTCAGAATATTCTGTGTTTATGCTTGTACTCACTATTACTAGTGGTTTTTACACCTTCATATGATTTCTTGTTTGTCACCATCCTTTTCTTTTAGATTGAAGAGCTTCTTTTATCTTTTCTTATAGAACATGTCTGATGTTGATGAAATTCCTACCTTTTGTTTGTCTAGAGACTTAATTTTTCCTTCATGTTCAAGGGACTTTTATTTTATTTTATTTTGCTGGATTTAATATATTTTTTTCTACAACACTTTGAATATGGCATCCCATTCTCTCCTGGCCTATAGGATTCCTGGTAAGAAATTTGTTGTCATATATTTTGGAGCTGCTTTATATGTGTGTGTTTTGTTTTGTTTTGTTTTGTTTTTTTCTTGCTGCTTTAGGATCTTTTCTTTATCCTTGCCCTTTGAGAGTTTGATTAGCAAACTTGAGGTAGTCTTATTTGTATTGAGTATACTTGGTATTCTATGACTTTCTTGTACTTGGAAATTGACATCTTTTTCTATGTTTGGAAATTTCTCTGTTATTTCTTTGAATAAACTTTTTACCACAACCTCTTTTTCTCTACCTTCTCTTTAAAGATAATAACTCTTACATTTGCCTTTTGAGGGTATTTTCAGGATCTTATAGGTGTGCTTCGTTCACTTTTTTTTTTTTTTAATGAATGTTTCTCTGCTGACTGTGTACTCTTATATAGCCTGTCTTCAAGTTTATAAATTATTTATTTTGCTCAATTAATTCTCCTACTGAGATACTCTGATGCCTTTTTCAGTTTGTCAGTTGAAATTTTTAGCTCTAGAATTTCTGCTTATTTTTTAATTGTTTCAATCTGTTTGATAAATTTCCCTAATAGAATTCTAATTTCTTTTCCTCTGTTATCTTGAAATTCATTAATGTTTCTTAAGATACCAATTTTGAATTCTGTGCCTCAAAGGTCACATATTTTTTTTCACTCTAGGATTGGGCACAGGTACCTTAATTAGTTCTTTTGGTGAGGTCATGTTTTCCTGGATTTTCTTGATGCTCATGAATAATACAATGTCTGGGCATTGAAGATGTTAGGTATTATAGCAGTCTGGTCTTATTTGTGCATCTACTTGAGAAGGCCTTCCAGGTATTCAAAGGGAATTGAGTATTGTCATCCGAGACTGTGGTCACTGAAGCTGTATGATCACCAAGGGATGATCCAACCTTAATAATGCTGTGACTCCTACAGAATCCTGGAGACACCACCTTGGAGGGCTAAGTAAGATTGTCAAAAATTTCCTTGATTACCAGGCAAAAATTACCAGGATTACCTGGTATTCCTTTACTTTCCCTTGATTAGTAAGAGTTTCCCTCCTCATGGGTTGCCTGGAATTAGGAAAGAGGTAATGCAAGCACTCCCTTGGCCATCATAGCTAATGTCTCACTGAGCCAAGTCCACCTCAAGTCCATTGCTTCTGAGCCCAGCATAGCAAGACCTACTGTCTTTGTAGCTTACTTTCCTCACACGTTTATTCTGGGCCCAGGTTCCTTTAGTCAGCCAGTTGTGGAGCCAGCTGGAATTCAGATTTCTCCCATGGGGGCTGATCTAAATGATTCCTCTATGGGAGTGCCCAGAATTCTGACCTGCGTTGTGTTCTGCTGTGATAAAGGAAGCACAGAATTCCAGTGCAAAGTCTCACACTCACTTTGCCCTTCCTTCTTAAACACACAGAGTCTCTGTCCACCTGATACTAATTGGGGATGGGGTAGGGGTAATGTAGGCATTGCAAGACTTTCCTACTTTCTTCAATGTCTCTTTCCTTTGTTAAAACCAAGTACTGTGATCACTTATTTGATTTTCTGGTTCTTATGAAAGTACTTTCTTACATGGACAGTTACTCAGTTTTGCATTTTTGTGGGGAGAAAATTGTTAGATGGTTGTAGTCAGCCATCTTGATTTGAATCCCTTGTTAACCATTGTATTTAAGTAATCAGAAAAGAATGGAAAATTCTTGACTTCAGCAAGTGGTTTGATTCCTCTTGATAGTTTTATCTTTGTCTTTCTAGTTTTGAAAGGGGTGGGTCCATTTCTATTCATGGCAGGTTTTTCCTTCTCCTTGTTTGTACAGCACATTTTCCAAGTCCTCCTTCTTGACATTTAATACTGGTTCTGAAGGAAGACAGCATGGGAACTCTTTTACTAGACTGTATGCATGACAAATGCCTCCATTTTCCCATGGATCTATTTTACTGAGGGCTTCTGTCCCTGAATAAGAAAACTGAATATACAAACAACTCAATTAGCAATTTTTTAAGCATTCATTTTTGGATCCAAGAATGTTTGACTAATTTTATAGTTGGCCTTAGCTGGAGTCATTACTGAATGTCTCTTGCATAAATTATGGTATATTCAAAATGTGAAAATTCTCATTTCTGCAGCAGCAACTCAAGTGGAAAACTGAAAATCCCCAAACAGAAAATTAGCGAACACTTGTTCTGTCACAGCTCAAGCATGTGGTATTCTTTTCTTTTCTTGCACAAAATTACCCTAGCCTCCTAGCCAATGAATGCAGCTATTTTACAACATTCCAGGGGAGAGGCACCCCATGGTTACCAATGAGATGATTATTTAATCATGAAAGACAAGGATTTAAATAAGAGGGATAGAAACATCTTCAGGAAGAGACGCTGGGGACGCTGACTTGAAGAGCTCTTTGCATAACTCAGCCCCACTCAATATTCTGCACATCAGGGACATCCGGATGAGTAGCAAAGGGGTAACCTCTAAATGCAGCTTGGTTGAGACACTATATAAGAGAGCAGCTATCCCATTTCAGTATCACATTTTGTTGAGAGTTGATTTTCACATTGAACCAAAGGTACAAACCAGAGGAAACTTCTAAATATTAGATCTTTTTCTTTTCTTCTTTTTACTTCTAGATTTTTGTTGCATAATGGATATTTCAGTATAATATGTCTCCTTTCCCCCCTTTTTTTTGTAAAAAAGAAATAGCTTATGACACTTTTCTACCATTCTTTCTCTCGAAATAGGGTTAACAGTTAATGTAGAGAGAAAGAAGTGAGTCAAATTATCATCTTTGAATTAAAAAATTTACTTTTAAAACCCAGGGCACAGATAATAAATACTTGAGAGTAAAGTATATGTGTGCGTGTATGTGTGTGTGTGTGTGTGTGTGTGTGTGTGTGTGTACTAACAGGAACTACTTTTTGTTTTTGTTTATTTTACTTGTTGAATGTCAAAAGCCAAAGCTGATGCCCTAAGTAGTAGACTTTAGATAATTGATTAGAAGTTAGACTACTTCGTGCTTGAAGGTATGTAAGGGCTGAACTTGGGAAGGGGTTACTCAGAAGATACAGGAAATCAGCTTAGGTTTATGTGGGTTCCTATTATCTCCCCACTGCCAGATTCTTCAATACAGGGGATTTATGGAAACCTCAGGAAGTTTTGGGGAGAGACTTTGTAGAAAGAAAGGACCTGCTCTTGGTCTTTGGAAGAAGTCCAGGAAAATGACCAAAGATCTAGAATTTTCCTACTTGGAGATATCAGGTACAGTCATTTATGGGAAGTGCAATGTGCTATGTTTAGGAATTAAAGGGACTAGGGTAGCACTCTGTGCCTTTCTTCTGTCCCAGAGTGGAAAGAGGGAATATCCAAACATTACCAAGGGGCAGGGGCAAGAAAGTAGCTAAGAGAGGGCTGCTACTCTGAAGGATCCCCAGGGAGAAAACCAGAACGATCTTCAGCAGGAACTTAATGACTGGGGGTTACAGCAGTATCTGTGGGCCTCAGCACTAGATACAATCAAGACTGTAGAAGACCATGAAGATTGGAGGGTGGCAGTAGACACAGAGGTCACTCTATCACTACCTGTTGCAAGCAGACTTACAGGGCTGAAAATCCAGAACTGCCCAATCTCCAATCTAATTTGACTAAATTTACCCAGTATAGACTGAGAACACCTGGCAATCACTAAATAAAATTTCTGTTAGTAGGGAGAAAATATATATTTGGGATAAAAAACTAAGTTCAGTGGTAGGGAAAATATAAGAAAAATTGATTTTTTATATTTATATTGGTAGCCTTTGAAATTTTCAATGATTTCAATTGGTTTTAATGTTCATGAACATTTTTATTCATAGTTGAGATTGCCATATTCTTCTAAAAGTTTTCCCCTGGTCTCTCTTTGCCTCCAGGTAACAGTGCAATTTCTTCCTCACACTGAAGATCCTCCAAGATTCAATGTAATTTTTTAATGATGCTTATCACTTCTCACCTATGTGATTATATATATGCACATATATAACATAAATACATTATTTATACATTACACAACAGGATACTTAGAGAAGTTAAGCTATTGATAAATGGTGAACTTGAAGTCACACTTTTGCAGTTTTCTCAGTTTCTAGTATTCTACTTTTGTTATTCCCTTTCAGTGGTTCTCAATCCTAATGTTGTATTAGAACCATAGTAAACTCTCTCTTAAAATGTGTGAAATGTCTGGGTGGTGCCTGCGGCTCAGTGAGTAGAGTGCTGGTCCCATATACTGAGGGTGGTGGGTATGAACCAGGCCCCAGCCAAAATGCAAAAAAAAAAAAAAAAAAAAAAAGTACAGAATGTTCTGGTCCAATATGGAAGCAAATAGATCAGTAGCCACGAAAAGTCAATTCTACCCTACTTCTCTGCCTTCTTCCCTTCCTGTCTCCCTTCTCTTCTTTCCCAGTGTGCAATGCCCCTTTCCCTCTCTTACTCTACTCTGCAGCCAGGGCTTAGAACAACTTTCTTATACCATTGTGTCTCCTACTCCAGCTCTTTCCTTCTTTGTTACTGTGACTGGGTATGTAGCGTAAGGTCCATCCACTTTGTAGATTAACCAGGGACAAGATACCCAGGAAATAATTCAATGTTGGGTCACTTTGGTGGAGGAGTGTCTTGATAATTTATTTGCAACTCTTTTGTTCTCTTATTATTTGAGGTCACCAAAGGCAGAGTGAGAACGATGATTCTGCATAATGAATACCAATATTGGTAAAGGGAATAATTAGGTTGCAAACTCATAATGATTGTCACCCCAGAGGCCTCAGAGGAGGGAGTTGCTATTTGTCCATATTGACCCTAGCAGAAGCTCCAGAGGACTTTATTCCCCCAACATCCTGTCTGGCAGCTGATAATGAATAAAACTTGTCATCATAGCCACTACAATTGCCCAGATTGTTTTTTCTGCTGACTACAGTTTTACTGAAAGGGTCAAGAACTACATTGCTGGGAAAGAACATCAACAAAGCCTATTGTTTAGCTCTGAATAGATGGAGAGTGGGTACTAGTCTAGCTAGATCTCTCTGCCTAGTGAGTCTTTTGTGCTGTCAAAATGCTCTATTTGTAACTTCCAGAGTTCATATCCAGGTACAGGACTGGGCAATGTCAGTGAGATGAGGTGGGGAGATGTTGAGCAGCAAAGGAAGGGAAAGAATGAAAGCAGACAAATGGGCATCACTTGATGACTATGAGCTTTGCACTACATGTCCATAGTATTTCTGATTCCAGCCACTTCCCTCTCCAACTATCCCTGAACTCTGCAACTTGGACACAAATATAAAGCTCATTTGTTTCCCTTTTGTTCATAGTCTCTTTCCTGGACTTTGGAGCCTGGGTTTGCCTTTCTAGGAGTTGTGAGTCAGGGTGTTGCTGCTTGATGTTAAGTCCAATCTTGTCTGCCTTACATATTAAATATTTGAGCAATTCATTTCCCACCTGTAGATCTCAATTTCCTAAGTTGTCAAGTTGGCATGAAAAGAATGGCTTTTTGCCAATTTTCACCAAGGTAACATGGCTGCTTCTAAGTTCACCTTTACTGAGGAAGCAAAGGCTCGTTTCCTTGGACTAGGTGAGAGTCTGGCTGCAAACTGTTCACAAGTGCATGGTGTCAACTTCTTCCATGAAGCTTTCCCCTTGTAGAATAATTTTGATGTGGGTCTCAGCTTACTGTGCAGAGTATTTATGTTAAAACCATCTATGTTTTATGCAAAAAAGATCCCAAATCTGTTGGTACGTAATTATCATTTGTATCAACTTGCTTAACCGCTAAATCACTTACAAAATGGTGAACACTGATGTTCCCACTGGCACCGAATATTTGTTGATATTTTATTGCAGTACAGATTGAGTGTCCAGGGCTCATAATATTATAAATATATATTATTTATGTTACATGTCTGATGCTATATTTTCCAAATATTAGCATACCACTGAATACAGCCTATTTTAACAAAACTGAATAGTCACATTCTATTCTTTTCTGTCTTCAAGAAAATATTTTGGAAGCAATTGTGTGGATAAAGAGTGTGGGCTAAACATTTATAAGCGGAGACAACGCATTTAAATCATTTAAGCACATAGTGGGATGCTTAGTTAGTGGTAGACATGATGATGCTTATTAAGCACAAACAATTACTCAGTGCCAGCTCTGGGTCTGGGACTATGTTGGATACTGGGAACACATGAGTCGATGTGGGTCCCCTAACTCAGGGGTTCAGAACCTTGCTCTCTTTATTACATGGCTGTAGTCTTCTTTTTGGTTACAAGCCTGTGCCGGGGGAAGACCTTTTTATTGCCTAGAACATTATAGGGTGGCCTGCAGCCTGGCCTGAGGTTGAGTTAGACTCTGCTGATCTTGCTGTCCTCTGACTCATCCTCCTTCTGTCCCCAAGCAGCCATACCCTACACTGTTTACTATATTTCCCAGCTGTAATACAGCAATATGTTTCTTAAAGCTTAGGCTCCCAAATTATCTCTCTTAAACCTTAATATTTCTCAATAAAAATTCCTATACTGAAATTAATAACTTTATTTAAGTAATGGGAAAATAATCTTATTGAACAAATGCAACTTTAAAATGTTAGAAAGGGGCCAGAGGAGAGTGTCTAGTTTCTCCATTCATTTCCTCCTCCATAGGTTCTATTACAATCATTTATGGGTCCTCACAGACAGTGGGAATACAAGATGAGGAATATGTAATAGTCCCTGGTTTCAAGCAGTTTACATTTACAACCTTTGAAAAAATTGGGGGAGCCTTCTAAGTCAGAGAACAACAAAGCAAAAGTAAATTTTCCCATTTTGTTATTATTTTTTTCTCTTTAAGCCAGGTCATCATTGGGTATGCCAAACATAGTAATTTTATGAAAAAAAATGAAGTTCTGTATTTTTATGCATCTGACCAAAATGACCTTAAATCTATAAAGTGTATAAATATAAGTATTACATATATTTAAATTTAACCAAAATATCCATATAAAGGACATGTTTATTTTCTATGCCTTTAAAAATTTATGGAAATTTTTCATCTCAATGTGTGACCTACTCAGCTATTTCAAAATAATCCATATTAACTCAAAAGATCAAAATTTCAGGTAGTGGGAGGAAGGTGCATCTGAGTCCTGAGATGAGAGAGAAGGATGAAATTTTAGGCAGTTCTGAGTTACAAACATATGGCTTATGTACAACTTGCACTTACAAACAGAAGCTATTATGATAAGTCCCTGAGTAACAAACATCTTACTGATACATGACTTCAGCTTCCAAATAGAGGCTATCACAGGTAATATGTATCTGTTCCTATGTACATACAAATTCAACTTAAGAACAAAGTTACAGAGCCTGTCTTGTTCATAACTTGGGAACTACCTGTAGAAGAAACTTTAAGGGAAGCACTATAGTTAAAGCATAAGATTTGAAGTCTCAGATGATTAAATTCTGCTCCATCACTAAATTTTTGTACTATCTCAAGCAATTTACTAACCCTCTTTGAACTTCAAACTTGTAAAATGAGGGTTGTAATATGTAACTCAGTGAGTCCTCATGAGTAATAAATGTGAGAATGTTTGTAAAACATTTAGTACAATGTTTAGCATGCAGGAAGTGCCAAATAAATGTTAACTTTCCCATTTTGTGGATGAGGACGCTGAGAGTAAGGAAGGCTGTTTACCTGGCTGAGGCCTCCTAGCAAGTTGATGACGTAGAGTCCAAATCCCCTTCTATTCTTTTCTGATACAAGCTGAGGCAGTTGCACCCTATTAATTTTTCTAAAATAAATTTTAATTGTGTATATATATCTAAAGTATACATACATTGAGATGTTATGAGATACATATAGCTAACAAAATGGCTACTATAGTGGAATAAATTAATATATCCATCATCTCACATGGTTACTCATTTTTTTTGTGTGTCAAGAGCAACTATAATTTCATTTTGCAAAAATCTCAAATACAATAAATTGTTATGAATGATATTCCTCATGCTGTACCTTAGATCTCTAAATTTGTTTATGTTACTTTGTATCTTCCTCTCCCAGGAACCCCACCACTACCCCCCACTCCCCCACCATGCTATGGTTTGATTTCTTTCCCTTCGCTGACTGGTGTTGAAACTTAATTCCCATCTGGCAGTATTGAGAGGTGAGACCTTTAAGAGGTGATTGGGTTATGAGTGTTCTGTCCTCATGGATGGGTTAATTTACTCATGGATTAATGGATTAATGGGTTATCCTGGGAATGGAACTGGTGGCTTTGTAAGAAACAGAAGAGAGACCAGAGGCGGCATGCTTAGCCCCCTCACTATGTGATGCCTTGGGATTCGGCAGAGATCCAGCAAGAAGGCCTTTAGCAAATGCAGCCCCTTGATCTTGAACTTTTTAGCCTTAACTATAAGAAATAAATTCTTTTTCTTTATAAATTACTCAGTTTCAGGTCTTCTGTTATAAGCAACAGAAAACTGATGGAGACACCTGGTAGCCAATGTTTTATTCTTTATCTTTGTCTACTTGACTTTTACTGTTTAGAGTCCATGCACAAGAAAGATTATTCAATATTTTTCTTTCTGTGTCTGGCTTATTCACTTAGTAAAATATTCTCTAGCTTTATCCATGTCATGGAAAATGACAGTATATCCTCTTTGTTAAGGTTGAGTAATAAATATAGCACCGTGTATGCGTGTGTGTGTGTGGTTTGTGTGTATTCCCTCACAGTTTCTTTATTTATTCATTTATAAGTGGACACTAGGTTGTTTCCATATCTTGATTATTATGAATGATACTGGGCAAGGAGAGCCTGTAGATTTAGAGTTTTCAAAATGAGTTGAACTGTCCAGAAAGTGCTAGCAAAGAGGAGAAATACTTCTTTATAAATGGGGTCATGGACTATAATAAATCATATGGTGATTTACTCTCTCTGATTAGTACCACTGCTGTTGAAAACATAAGTTATTTATCAGATATGATAAATTCAAACTCCATTTCAAAGGATGGATTTCTTTATACAAGGGAAAGAGTATAAACTTTATCCTTCTGGGCTCAAACTATGATCTATAATTTATTTGCTCTAAAACCTTGAGTAAAAGTAGCTAATTTCTCTAAGCTCATCTTTAAAAAATGGAGATATTAATACCTAATATTGAAAGGCTATTGTAAGGGCTTAATGTAGTGCTTGGCTAAAACAGGACTGAATAAAAAGTAGGTATTTATGTTATTATTTTAAAATGTGGTTGATTTTCTGTCATTTGCCTTTAGAATGCTAAATGAGAAGATGACTCCATGATTGTCTCTAGGCTAAACCCTCAAATATACCGTATATACTCGAGTATATAGGTATATATTTTTTCCTTCCGTCTATCATTGCAACTAAAATTCATGCAATTCAATTTAAAAGTCTCTATTGCTTTAATGTCAAGTTAAATAGAATGGTGGTTTTATACTTCTTTCAATTCAGTGTGTACATGTTACAGGCAAACAGGTCTAAAAGGGTTAATTCCCTGGAAAATGCTTTTGATCATTCAAAGACATGAAAACTACTATTTATGTGATCAGTTGTTGATGATTTTTGAGTATCACATAAAGCAAGGAAACAAAAGACAAAATATTAATGGAGAGTTAGAAAATCTGATGAAATCCATTTATAATATTATATAAAAATATTTTCTAAATTTATGAGATTTTCAAGAATATTTTTGTCTATGTGAATTTGTTATCTAATATAGTGACTTCGGTGCCATTTGGGGTTAATGCCCCTGTAAAAAGCAACTCTGCCCAACTTTGCTGATTTTATAATTTGCCCTTTAAAACAGGTTTTTATGAATTGATGGCAAATGTGTATAGATAACTCCTTTGGTTGGGTCAATGTACACCTGATTTAAATGGTCAGTCTTGTCTTTGATTTTTAAGACTTTATTATTCTTGGAGTAGTGTCAGGGTTTGTGCCAAGGAACAGCACTAAACTTAATTTCTTATTCTTAATTAGGTAACTCTTTGTGGATAATTATAAGTTCATTGGTTAATTGATTCTATTTGACAGCCAAGCAATGTGCTTCTGCTGTCAAGGAAGTTATCTATGGACTAAAGTAGTCTGTAGCAATAGTTAACAGCATCAGGGCTGAGAAAGAAAACAATAATATTACCACCCTAACTAACCTCTAGATGGAGCTGGAGACATTATCCCCACACCCCCTTGCCTGCCATTCAAAAATGAATGAGTTACAAGTAAGTAAAGGAATAAAAAAGCATTCTCAGGGACATGTGATTGAACACAAGCTCAAGAGAAGAACTTTAGGAGGAGAAACAAAAAGTTTATCTAGAACATGAAAGTGGCTCTCTCTTCCCTTTCTTAAGTCTACTGTAGTTCTGTGGTTTATCATCTTCTCCAAGTAGGACAGGGTAGAGAATGAGTCTCTTAGGCCTATCATTGTCTGGTTTTATTGGACCTTATTTAGTTTCAATGTGGGGCAACCCCTCTGACTTCTCATCAGAAAAGATGTGTCTCATCAATAGAAATATCACCTCACTGTCACATGGTGTATTTGCTAGTGGTAAAAAGTTCTTTGAAATACATTTTAAGGACTTATGAAATATATACACTTATGTATAATGCTTATACATGCATGGTAGACTTTTAGAAGACTAAGCAAGAAACAGTTGGTATTTGTTGCTGTTCAGCCACTTTGGGTTCCGGTTGCCTGGTGCAAAATAAAGTCTTATTGTTCATTGTAGCGTGTGTGCATGTGTACGTGTGTGTGTGTGTGTGTGTGTGTGTGTGTGTATGTTTCTGTCAGTAAATGTTATAGACTAAAATGGTCAGACTGGTTATTTCTAGGTCATACAATTAGAAATGATATATTACTATCTTGATCTCTCTCTCTCTCTTTATAGGTTTTCGTCTGTTTTTAAAATTCTTTTGCAATTATATTCATTACTTTAAAATGTAGCAAAAAGAATAAAGAGAGTCATCATTTAATCCTAAACCAACCTTATGTTGATAGTGACATTAATCTCTCCGTGTTTCAGTTGCTAATAGGATTAAATAATTTGTCTAAGATCATATCTGCCCAAACTGGGACTCAAACTCTGCTTTTCTGATTCATTCTACCATAAGAAACAAGCCTAATTGTGATAAAAAGAGCAAAAGCTTAAGGCTTCTTAAAGACCCCTAAGGGACTTTGCAGTCTCTGCACAATTCCATGGCATTTCCCTCTAATGCCAAATCAACACCAGTCCACTGGGACTTAGTGGGTACCTAAGAGTCAACAATTGGGGAGAAAGAGCCTAAGAGAAGGCAGACCAGGCACCGTAGAAACTACAAACATATTGGCCTTCTCTTACCTATTTTATTCAAAGCATTACATTCTTTATCTTTTCAAGCTAGGTTTTTCAGGGTACATCCACAGGGACCCGGAAGACTTAATAGAATTCAGTTCCTACTGTCTGCAGAAAGACAATTTACATGTGACACCAGCTCAGACATGCTTCTTCTAATTCATTTGAAGGGCACTGAAGGAGAGTGGCAAAGCTTAATATTCACCTACAGTCTCGCTGGTACTTGTTAAAGTGGCTTTCTTCTCTCATATTGGCCTGGCTACATTCCAGAAGGATTTACCAGAGTTTTTACAAAAAGACCACTGTGAGACTGAGGGGACAGTAAGCCCAAGGCCCAGCATTGGATTTCTCCTGGTCAAAGCATGTGGCTGACCAGGCATGTGTGGCCAACTCTGAGGCTAAGAGCCAGTGCTCCTGCCCTGTGGCAGTGGCAGTGGCAGTCATGGCTAATTGATTTCTTGGCTGAGTCTGCATATAGTCTCAGCACTCTTGTTACATCACTCTAAGAAATTACAACCAACTGACTATACTTGTCATGCAACAGGTTGAAACCTGTTTACTATCCCTGAAAATAGAGTGGGCACAGAATGGGAAAGTACCTCGCTGAGATGATCTATGGGTCTGTGTTTACATCACCACGGCCCAGAGTTTATTTCATTTTGTCATTTCAAGTTTATAACCGTCCTGGGCACTTATGTTCAATTGTGTTCCACATTCTCTGGGTTAACTTCAGCTTGTCTTATGAGGAACTGAATATAACACACTATTCCAAAAATGATCTGATTAGAGCATAGCTGAGAAAACAGAGTGCTTACCTTCCTCCATCGTAGATGATCCTCTATCTGTTGAGGAAGCAGCATTTATTATCTGCTAGAGCGTGTGATGCTTTACGTGTTATCTTGTAGAAGAGTATTTAGATTTAAAAATATTTTTGAACCCACATGGGGGGGGTTACACATTTATCCTTGTTAAATTTTATCATGTGATTTGATCAATGGTCAACATTTAGTATGCGTTTGATGGAGAATTTTGTTGTAAGACACATTTTTCTCTTCCTGAAAGCTTTTCTGCTCACACATGTGATTAGCAAGGTCCTCTATCTTTACTGATGAATAATACATGATATTTAGTGTTATTTAGTGTCTTTATATCTCTGTACAAGATGAGATATCTCTGTATAGCAAGTTCTTCTCATTCTATAATCAATTTTTTTTTATTAAATCTGTGTGCATTGATACATTTATGGGGTTCAATGTACTGATTTGATATACAATGTGAAATGCTTGCATTAAACTGATGAACACATCCATCACAATTAGATTCTTTTCTTAATAATTTTGAAATGTACCATTGCATCATGCACATTAGGTGAGGTTCCCTCAAACACTCTCCATACTGTAGTTCACAGCTTCTTTTCTCTGGGAAGATCTGAACTATCAACTCTGCTAATTTACCCTGATGTGTGACCTTAACAAGTCAAGGGACTCATCCGTGAAATGAAGGGGCAAGCATTTGGTACTATCAAAAGTCTCAAGATGCCTCTCTGGGTTATTTATAAACATCTCACCTATATTTGTTACTCTCTCCTTTTACTGCAAAATGTTATTTTGGCATGTCAAATAATTTTCCTTTCAGATTGCAACAGAAAATATAGACCTGCTCTGATCTTAGAAAACAAACAAACAAAATACAAGATAAAACTCATAAGTACCAAGATTCTGTTGTTTAAATCCAAAGCAAATTAAATAATAACTGAGGTAAGGGGGTTGTTTTTATATTGAAATAATTTGCCACTTATGAAAAAAAAACAAACAATTTTTTCTTTCTCGTTCTCCTTTCTTCTCACCTACATTGACTTTAGTGACTGCTAAAACCTTATATGTGTATAAAATCATCTCAGCTGCTAAATCAAGATAGAAGAGATCAATCAGTACTTTTCTTCCCAAGGGATGTATCAACCATTATTAAAGATGCAGACAGCAAAACAGCAATTTGAGCCTCAAGAGCAGGCTGGAAAAGGATAATTTACAGTTGTGTTTCTGCGGCTGGCGTTACACTAAATCACACCAAGTCCCTTCATTTGTTAGGCATGCTTTCAGTCTTGAATCAGAACAGATCTATTGGGGTATATTTCTCTCTATCTTTTTTGCAAATGACATTTTATTTTCTAGAAGTGGAGGGCAAGGTAAAAGAAAATTTCCTGCTCAGATGCCATTGCCTTATCTGTACTTGGATCACACACAGAGGGAAGCAGGAAGGTCATATGTGAAGGCATAACTTGTGGCCTTTGAGTGGGAGAACAAAAGTCTCTTTTCCCTCTTTTCATTTTCAGAAAGTCTCAATCAATACCCCACTTGTAACTGTACCCGGGGGCACAGAAGCAAGGAATCTAATACGAATGCAATAAAACTTTTTAAATCGACACAGTGGAAAGGCAGATATATTCTTGACATTGAATTTTTTTCCATCAGAACAATGATTTCAAATCACTTGGATAGAAGGGATTCTGCATGAAAAGGGGTTTGTGCCAGTTTAGTATTGCCGTTTGACTTCTTAGAATTTTATTATTTAAAAAAAAATTGATCTCTTTTAATTTGATTCAAATGATCAGCATTAATAATGTTTGGAAGTTTTATGGGCCTTCAATACAGATGCATAAAACTTTGAAATCAAATAGATTGCTATTGCCTATTTAAAAAATGAGGATTAAAAGAAAGAAAATAAACATATTAAAAACATTTATAAAAAAATAAAATAAAATAAAAAATGAGGATTTACACTTTGGGAGGGGGAGGCAGGTGGATTGATTGAGCTCAGGAGTTCGACACCAGCCTGAGGAAGAGCGAGATCCCATCTTTAAAACAAAATTAGCCGGGCATCATGGCAGGTTCCAGCTTCTTGGGAGGCTGAGATAAGAGAGTAGCTTGAACCCAAGAGTTTGAGGTTGTTGTGAGCTATGATTCCACTGTACTCTATCAGGGGTGACCAAGTGAGGCTCTGTCTCAAAAAAAAAAAAAAACAAAAAACAAAAAAACCAGAAGATTTTTGAGGTTTCTATTGGAGAATCTCTTTCCAACTAATGGCAGTCTTGTCACTAAGACAGTTCTACCCCGTCTTTGTCCAGACTCAGCCTCAGGTGAATTCTTTTTTATCTGACCATGTTCCTATGAGAACATGGCTATATGTCATTGCTGCCATGAATATTTCCCAATTATAGTGCTAGGAGCTCTGGAAGCAGGACATGATATCTCTCATAGGTCAGACCTTCCTGATTTATTGGGTCTTTACTAAATCGAACATTTTTTAAACAAAAGTGCCTGTGGTTTAAGAACATTTAGAAAAAGGAAAGATGAAACAAAATAGGCTTAGAAAGCAGAGTCACATGTAGAAACAGTAAGTGAACATTCTGCTTTAGTGATTTCGAAGAAACTTTTAAATGCTTAAGGAAAGTTCATTTACTGTGGACAACATGATGCTTGTTTGTTTTGACATATATGCTAGCCCCATTTTCTCTTCTCTTTTGGTAATGTGGTTCAATTTTTAGTCAATGATCTAATGCAAGTATGAGTAAATAAAATCACCTCCCACCTCTAAGATTAAAAGATGGCTACTTCCAGAAGAAGAAAGTCAATTTTTCAGTGTTCGATTTCCTTTAATTTATTTCTCTCTCTCTCCACCACTTTCACCACTTTGAAAGTTTCGGTGATATATAATGTTAGTGTCCCTGAATATTAAGATAGTGTTTGTTCTTTGACCTAATTCAGAAATCAAGTCCATAAATTTAACCTCAGCAGCACTACCTACAAACCAACTAAAATATCGTAATTGTCTTCTTTTTCTGTTTTTAGTTTTGAGTGACCACCCTTGGTCAATGGTTGCCAATCAAGAAGAATGAAACAGAGAAACAAACCAGAAAAGACCCACAAACCAGGAGAGATGGAACAGACCAGAAGGGAATCCCTGGCACCTAATCTGTGAGTTGAGACTTCTGAGACAAACGTTGAGGCAGCTTAGAGCTGACTCACTGCTCCGTTGACTGCTCTGCGCCTTCCATGGACAGAGTGCACTGCTGATCAGTGGTCCTCTCTGTTTCTATAGTCTTCACCTACCCTACCCCGTTCCCCTATAGTCTTTAGCATTATAAAATAAAGTTTTCCTAACACCAAGGAACTGCTTTAGCTCTTCTGAAGCTGGAATCCAAAGGTAGGAAAAACTCAAACGGGCCCTGTGGAACCCCTCACCGTCACATCAGCATCCTGTGTTGTCCTCCTTGGTTATTTGGAGTGAGTGAGCTCAGGGAGTCCCAGAGAAATCAGTTTCTGCCAGACTCCCTTGTTAGGCCTCCTTGGTTTCCAGGGCAGAGACTCAGCAGAGCTTTCTAAAGACACAGCCATCTCCTCTGCCGAGGCTTGGAAAATCATGCCACGTGTATTCTCACTCTTCCATCAGCCATCCGTACTTCTGTAATCCAAGTGTAATTAATGATACTGTTGTTGATGTGAAAGGCAAAATAGAGAGCGAAGCCCTTCTGGAGTTGTTTTGAGCTTCCAAGACTTCTAAGACATAATAAAAATGCAGTTTCCGTCTTGAATATCAAGAACATTTCTTTTTGTAAGTAAAATTACTTTGTAAATTCTCTTGGCAATTTTCATGACAAGAAGGCATCATTTTTGTAGAAAAATGAGTAAATTCCTGTGTGAAGTTGCTTTTTAAATGTCAGGGTTTAAAAAATATCAAAGATAAATAAGTAGTCTAAAGGAAGGGGAAACTTATGAAACTTAAAAAGCATATAGAATGTTGCAGGTTAGAATTTTGTTTCCCCCAGTTTTGCTGATGGTAGTTTGACTTGGAATGTAAGGAATTTCTGTCAAAGATGAACAGGTGGGACAAATGACATTTAATAAAATTTGTTTTATCTATACCTTTAGGATCACAAACAGCACTTCTTTTTTTTTTTTTTTTTAATTAGATCATAACTGTGTACATTACTGCATTTATGGGTTACAATGTGCTGATTTTATATACAATTTGGAATGCTTACATCTAACTGGTTAACATAGCCTTCACCTCACTTATTTAATTGGTGTGTTTAGACATTTGTACTCTATTTTTATTATATTTGACATGTGCCCTTGCAATATGAACAATAGGTGAGGTCCCACCAATTACCACCCCTCCACTTGTCTCCCCCCTCCCCTCCCCTCCTCTTCTTTCCTTCTTTCTGGGCTATAATTGTGTTTTATCATTTGTATGAAAGTGTGGGTGATTATATATTAGTTTCATAATAGTACTGAGTCCATTGGATACGTTTTCTTCCAATATTGAGATACTTTACTAAGAAGAATATGTTCCAGCTCCATCCAGATAAACATAAAAGAGGTAAAGTCTCCATCATTTTTGTGGCTGCATAATATTCCATGGTATACATATACCACAATTTGTTAATCCATTCATTGGTTGATGGGCACTTAGGCTGCTTCCATGACTTGGAAATTATGAATTGGGCTGCAATAAGCATTCTGGTGCAAATATCTTTGTTGTAAAGTGATTTTTGGTCATCTGGATATATACCTAGTAGAGGAATTGCAGGATCGAATGGCAGGTCTAAATTTAGTTCCCTAAGTGTTCTCCAAACTTCTTTCCAGAAGGGCTGTATTAGTTTGCTTTCTCACCAGCAGTGCTTAAGTGTTCCCTTCTCTCCATATCCATGCCAACATCCGTAGTTTTGGGATTTTTTGATGTGGGCTAATCTTATTAGAGTTAGATAATATCTCAAAGTGATTTTGATTTGCATTTCTCTGATGATTGAAGATGATGAACATTTTTTCATGTGTCTGTAGGCCTTATAACTGTTTTCATAAACAGCAGTTCTTTTAGATTATATTTGGAAACAGATCAACTACTTAATTCCCACTTATTCTTCACATCCACTTTGCATGGCTGTATTTGTGCACACACACACATACAGCCTATTTATTTTAAACAAATGTGAAGGAAAATGTGACCTTTAAAATGAATAAAAAAAAAGACACACATAAATTTCAAATGTGATATTGAATCCAGGCAAAAACAAGACCAGGCAATAGGAAGAGTTTCTTAAAATATGTTATTGTCAGTTATATCTCTTCTGTGATTATTCATTTCACAACTGAAAAAAAATCAGCATTATCATTTTAGAATTGAACAAATATAATGAAATCATTTCACAGTAGCACCTGTTGCCCTTTTTTTAGCAATTATATCATTTACTATTTATTAAGCACCGATAGTAGCAGGGTGCTTTAAAGTGAATGCTTTTATCTAGTCTTTTTCTTTGAAGTTGGTGTTAAATGGAGGGAAAAAAGTACATATAGAGAGAAGAAAGAAATACTTTTCAGACAGTGCTAAAATAGTTTTGCAAGATTCAATAATGCATAATACAGTGCAGTTGATTCTGGCAAGGTTGGAGTTGTCATGAGGATAGTATATCCTGATAGGAAGGATACTTTTAACAAAATAATAAGTCTTAAGTCTGTACAATGAAGTAAAAAATAGGCCTCAAGGTTCAGACACATCAAGGATTTGCATAGATTGACACATAATTTTTAGGGTTTCATAGGTATAGAGCCACTTGAATTCTTGTTGTTGGAGTTTTGAGCAACTTTTATACCCTGCTTCATTTGACATAGGCACCAGGAAGTGTTTCTTAGTTCCCTCCTTGATGTGCAAGGCAGTGAACCTTAACTCAGCTCATGAATACTTCATGCTTTAGACCAGCACAACATAATAAGAGAAGTTGATTTTGTGCTATAATACTCCCTATCCACATCTAAGATTCCTTTTCCTGTTCTCCACTCAAAATCACACAGTTCCAGTTTTGGGAATTGAGGATGGGGGTGGGAGCTAACTTTTTTTTTTTTTTTTGCAGTTTTTTGGCTGGGGCTGGGTTTGAGCCTACCATTTCCGGCATATGGGGCCTGCGCCCTACTCCTTTGAGCCACAGGTGCTGCCCCAGGGGAGAACTTTTTATCTTCTAAGACTCTGTGATGCAGATATGCATCTAATCCTTATTAGCCATCTTCTCTACCTCTTCTTATTTTTTCAACTCCTAAAGATTCTGCTTGCCTAATAATTCCCCTGTTGAGTTCTGGCTTCTCTACTTTCTAGATGTGTAATATGAATGTTTCTGAAACTCTACTGTCTCATTAGGGAAATAGGTGAAGTGGTATCTGCCTCATCAGATACTTGTGAGTATGCAATGAGGATTATATTTGGCAGGGGAGATGTTCAGTAAATATTAGTCTTTTCTTCTTTCTCCCCATTGTCAACCCTGAAATACATATGTTATATGGATACCAGAAAGTTCGTAAGAGAAAGGGACCTGAGACACTCTTCATCCTGGTCAGCCCCAGGAATGTGTCTTCTCAAGAGATTGCCATTATTCAAGATTGTAGATATTATTTAAAAGTAGATACTGACTTAGTCACTTTAATTATTTGTGTCATTGTATACCCAGAGGTGTCCAGTCTTTTTTCTTTTCTGCTGCACATTGGAAGAATAAAAGTTGTCTTGGGCCATACATTAAATATAAAAACCCTAATTAAAGATGATGAGCAAAATAAAAACGTCTGTACATACTTTTCTTGATATCTGACACCATAGATAAGCAAACCAGTTCTCCAATAATCTGCATGTGGCCTACAGGCTATAGGATAGACAACAAAACCTGGAAGGCTAGGAATTATAGAGAAAAGTGATTTGTACTTTCAAGAAGAATAGGAAGACACATAAATAAAACTGTAAGAGACAATAAGTTACAAGTCCAATATTGCTGTTAAGATTATTTATAAAATTGCTAAAATAAATGAATTTAGCAAAATTGCAGGATTTAAAATCAACACACAAAAATAGTTCCATTTCTATATACTAAACTATGAACAGTCTGAAAAGTAAATTAAGAAAAGTATTTCATTTATGATAAAATTAAAAGAAAACAGTAGGCAAAAGATTTATGCACTGAAAACTACAAAACTTGCTGAAAGAAGTTAGAGGATACAAATTAAAAGATATTCCATGTTAATGGATTAGAAGACTTAATAATATTATTAAGTTATCAGCTCTACCCAAAGAGATTTATAGATTTATGCAATCCCTATCAAAATTCCATTGAAGCATTTTTTTAAAAAAAGAAATAGAAAAATCTGTCCTAAACTTCATATGGCATCTCAAGAGACCCTTGAAAAGCCAAAATATTTATTTATTTATTTATTTATTTATTTATTTATTTATTTATTTATTATTGTTGGGTATTCATTGAGGGTACAAAGAACTAGTTTACACTGATTGCATTTGTTAGGTAAAGTCCCTCTTATAATTGTGTCCCATCCCCAAGAGGTGTGTCATACCCTATGACTCCCCTGCATCCTTCCCCCTCTTTGAACCCCCTTCTCCTCTCCCCCACGAAAACAATCTTGAAAAAGAACAAAGTTGGAGGAATCATACATCATGATTTCAAAACTTAACTACAAACCTACAGTGTAGTGTTTGGCACAAAGACAGATATATAGATAAACTGAATGTAATAAAGACCTCCCCAAATAAATCCTCATATATATAGTCAAATGTTTTAAACAAGATCATTCAATGGGAAAAGGATAGTTTCTCTAACACATGGTACTCAGAAAACTGGATATCCACATTCAAAAGAATGAAGTTGAATCCTTAACTTATACCATACACAAAAATAAACCAAAAATAGATCAAAGACCTAAATGTAAGAGATACTGCTACTATACAACTGTAGGAAGAAAAATGGGAGGAAATATTCATGACATTGGATTTGTCAAAGATTTCTTGAATACAACACCCAAATCTCAGGCAACAAGATAAAAAGTAGATAAGTCAGATATCATCCGAATTAAAATTTTTTATTCATCAAAAGACACCATTAACAAAGGGAAAGGATAACCAACAAAATGGAAGAAAATATTTGGAAATCATATGTCTGATAGGGGTTACGATCCTATAAAAAGAACACTTAGAACTCAACAGCAAAAACAAACAACCACATTTTAAAATGGACAGAGAACTTGAATAGACATTTCCATTTCTCCAAAGATGATGTACAGATGGCAAATAAGCACATGAAAAGATGTTCAATGTCACTATTCCTGAAGGAAATGCAAATAAAAAGATCTATTTCACACCCATTAGGATGGCTATTATCAACAAATAAACACCAGAGAAAACAAGTGGCAGTAACAATGTTGAAAATTGGAACATTGTGTATTGCTGGTGGAAATGTAAAATAGTGCAGTTGCTGCAGAAAATAGTATGGCAGTTCATATATATATGTATATATATTTTTTGTTTTGTTTTGTTTTGTTTTTGTTTTGTTTGTTTGTTTGTTTTTTATTTTGTTTTTTCTGAGACAGAGCCTCAAGCTGTCACCCTGGGTAGAGTGCTGTGGCATCACAGCTCACAGCAACCTCAAACTCCTGGGCAGTTCTTCAAAATATGAAATGTAAAATTACCATGTAATCTAGCAATTCTACTTCTCAGTATGAGTATACCCAAAAGAATAGAGAGCAGGGACTGAAACATGTATTTGTATATTCATGTGCATAGCAGTATTATTTACAATAACTAAAAGGTAGAAACAACCTCAATATCTATTAAGGGATGAATGTAAAATAAAATATGGTGAACACATACAATAGGATATTAACCTTAAAAAGGAATGAAATTCTGACACATGCCATGACATGGACGAACCATTGTGCTAAGTTAATTTAAATAAGCCAGACGTGAAGAACAAATATTGCACGATCCAATTTATATCAAGTATCTTAGCATAGCAAAGTTCACAGAGACAGAAAGCATCTGGTGGTTGGCAGCGAGTAGGGAGGGGAAGTTGTTTTTGTTTAATGGGCACAGAATTTCAGGTTGGGATGAAGAAAAAGTTCTAGAGGTGGATGGAAGTGATCATTGTACAACACTGTGATTGTACTTACTGTCACTAACTATACACTTAAAAATTGTTAAATTGGTGAATTTTATGTTTTGTGTATTTTATGGCAGTAAAAAATACACTATTAAAAAGATAAGCAAAAACCTGTACAAGCACAGGAGTTTGACTGGCAGTATCAGCAATACTTTTCAGAGGAAGTGAAGTTTGAACCGAATTTTGAAAGATAGCAGGAGAAATGGATTTGAGCAGGTGGCATTCCAAGCACATTTTTAAATAAATGATGAAAACCTTTGAAGTAATGGAGGCCATATTTATTCTGCTGCTCCAAATTGATTGCTAGAATGTGGTTCATGATATTAAAATATTTATGAATATATATTTAATTTTCACTCATCTCTACCAGGAACTATAATGCAAACTTTAATCAGTGTTTTTCCTAACATTTGAGAGGCAATTATAAGCTAATATTAACATTCATCTTACACGGTTTCTTTAAAAGGCTCAATTGTTCAGCATGGCTTTTAAATCATTAAGCAAATGCACCGTGAGCGATCATAAACAGAGCTGGTCTGAGTTTGCTATTTTTTGGTTAGTGTAATTGATACTGATCAGTATAATTGGAGTCCAGAGCTTTCAAACCTGAATGTAATTGTGTAATAGTGTCTTTGGTGTAAAGGGAGGGTAGGCCATATTCATGTCTGTATTCTACAAATATTTACTGAACATCTAAATACCAAGACATTGTATTAGCCATTGGAGATTCTGTGGGAAATAAACAGTCCCAATCTTTATAATTTAATTTGCATTATATTATATGAGGGGGGGACTTAGTGAGAAGTAAGCTTGGTGGAGCGGGGGGGGGGGGGAGGGAGGCAAATGGCAGATAGCTTTGAATGGAAGCCTAAATAATTCGGACTTTCAGGGAACATTGGG
>CAUYPK010156156.1:0-13508 GCA_963574355.1 Loris lydekkerianus
TGTTCACATGGATGGAGCTTGAAAATATTCTTCTTAGTAAAGTATCTCAGGAATGGAAAAAAATATATAGCCAATGTACTCAGTACTACTGTGAAACCAATTTATAATCACTCACACTTGCATATGAAAAATGAAACACAACTATAGCCTAAAATGAAGGAGAGAAAGGAAGGGGGAGGGTGGGTGGGTCTATGGAGGGTTAGTATGGGGACCACACATATGGAGCATATTGCAAGTACAAGTTGGATCTATCAGGTGTGGAACACAAATGTCTTAATGCTGTAATTGGTTAAATGAGGTGAAGGCTATGTTTATTAGTAGGATGTAAGCACTCCAATTTGTACAAATAATCAATGCATTGAATGGCATAAATGTATTCATGACCTATGTACAAATGACTTAATTAAAGAAAAAAAAAAAAAAAGGCTAAGTGGAACTGATGAACGGGGCCACTGTGAGAACAAGTGGGAGGTGGTCATCTGCATTTCCACCTTTGAAAATTCTATTCTGTATGTCTTGTCTCTTCCTTGTTATTTCTAACTTTATATTTCTTCAGTCAGTGGCCACCATATCCACAGGTCTGAATGGACCCTGCCCCCAGAGCAGGACCCCAGAAAAGTAGGAATACCACTTTTAATAGTAAAAACAGATGCTAAACTTTCTATATTTCAGTATTTTTCAGAAATTTCCTCTGAATTTCCTTTAGTTGAAAAAAAAAGGAACAGATTATTTTTTGGGAACCATAGCCAAATTTTGGTCAAAATCTCAGAAATAAATGAGCTCAGTTTTTTCATTATATGGCTCAGGTTTTTCTTCTGTAATTGTGAATGCCTCACAATACATTAACGTGTAGAGACACAAGACCAAGGCTTTCTTTCTAAACTAAAATACCAGACCTTTTGTTACTATGTGTATGCAAGAATAAGTTTCAGCATATTGTTTGATTTTATCTTACTCAAAATATATTAATATTTATATTCATTGGAGTTTCTGATTTCTTCCATGTAGTTTTATAAATATATGCAAAACTCAGTATAGATATGTATACATTTTTACTTTTTTTTGAGTAAATGCTAATTTTTTTCTTAGGATTTAGGAAAGTTTTTTTAAAAATACCAATGAAAAAATGTATACATATATTTCCAGGCAGCACATGTATTTTTAATATAGAGTAATACAGATGTGGAGAAAAGGAGTTGCAACTTACATTTATTTTATAAGCTAGCAGTATTTTAAAAAGGTATTTTATGATTTTCACTTTTTAGGTCATTAGAAAATCTTCTATATTCCTTTTTTGCCTTTTTTATATACAAGAGCACAAATTCACTTTCATTTACTTTCCATCAGTTTAATTTCTTAAGGAGTGAAGAATCACATGCATTCTGTGTCCCATGGCCTTAGTACGAAGGTTGCTTTGTAATTTAGCATGAACCATGCCACTGTTTCCATAGGCCCAAGTTACATTTCTCCAGATTACTCTGGTTTTCTTTAGTTGGCCACCAGGAGTCACTTTGTTGTTTTTTGCTTTGTATACGTTCGCACATCTCTTGCCCAGTAGAATTCAGTGTCATCTTAGGCGTAAACATCTTCAATTTCAGGAAGAGTTGTGTGCTCTTCCTAATTAGTTGGTTCCAGAGACCCCACTTATAGCCCCCCAAAATGGCCCTGAACCACAGCCTTCTAGACATAATTTGCCTTTTAGAAGTCCTGTTCCCAGCAGACCTCCATGGGCCCCAATGTGGCAGAAAGAGTTTCTATATTGCTTTTTGTGCACTCCATGTGTGGGGCTCATAGTTCAACAATAATTATTTTCTTATTTTCTTGCATTTAATTTCAATGGGCATTGAGAACACTTATAGAAACCTGACGTGTATGAGGAAGAACTGTCCTTGGAAACAGAGAGGACAGACCTGAATGGGCTGGACAAGGAAGATCTGTGGGAGGAGGGACATTGAGGATATTCTAGAGAGTGAAGATCAGAGAGTCCAGCAAACAGGGAAGAGAAGAGGAATGAGTGTATCTGTGGCACAGGCCAGGGCATAAGAAGAGGGCAGTGGGTTAGAAGGACTCCTGCGATCAGTAATGTGTGAGAAGGGCAGGAACAGAAGGGCAGCCCATGGGGGAACTGGGCAGGTGAAAAGAGAAGCAGGGGCAGTTCACAGAGTAATATATGCTGTATGGAAGGAGATTGATAGTGAAAGGTGTAAACAGTGGTGCCCAGAGAGGAGACCTCCAGGGGGTGTTCAGGCCAGATTTATTGAAAAGATAGGGTGACCCACCTAGGCAGTACAAAGATGACATTTGTGTCTAGGGCAGGGTTAGCAGTTAAGGACTCCTTTTATATGGGACTCTGAAGGGGTTGGCACCTTCTACAGATTGTTTGGAAAGTTAGGGTCTTTTGACGCTCCATGGGTGGGATAGCCAGATCCTTTCTGTCTTTATCTTAGGAGGAGAGAAGGAGGGGGGTGAAGGGCTTGTGTGTAGCTCTGTAAGCCATCCACAGATAGTCCAGGTCTTGTTTCTTATAACATGACCCCAAACCTTGAGGATAGCCTATCAGGAAGACAGAATGAGTAAGGATGGTTTCTGTCCACTGGGGAGGCCTGGGGAGGAGAAAAGAAGGAGAGGGGCGGAGGGGTGTTCAGGCTATTGTACTGTTCTGCTCAAGGACTTGGATGCTTCTTTTCACCTGTTTCTCCACTGTTCATACCCTTCTACCCAATTCTCAGTGTATGTTCTTGTCCTCTCTGGATTTTGCAGGGATAAGTGGGATCTATAGTTCAGAAAATTTGAGTGGCCTGCTCAAGGTCGCCTGGTATGCCTTCATGGGAAGCTGAGAGCAGCCTAATTAGAAGTTTAGATGAGAGAATTTTCCAGCCTTGGAGGGCCTAGTCATGAGGTCACCAGCAGTCAAGGCTGATGAGGAGGGGCATGGCCTGTGAATATACCATACACAGGTCAGGGCAGGCAGGGGTGACAGTGAGCAGTAGGCCATCTTCATAGGGCATTTATCTGTGGACATAATCATATGTTCACAAATCTCTGTGTGTACATCTCTTACGTGTTGAGGATTCCATCATGCTAACTAACATATCCATAACCTCACCAAATTACCATTTTATGGTAAAAACATTAAAAATCTGTTATTTTAGCAATTCAAAATACATCCACAACTTAGTAAATAAATGAAATTACCACATTTCAGTATGCCTTTATTGATCATTTCTGAAAATTAGTGTCTCTCTATTTCAGAAGGGTGTTACTTCTGCATTTACTTAACCAAGGTTGCTGTTGGGGAGGTTTATCTTTTCCTTGTTAATTCTGGATACTTCTGTATTCTGAGGATCATTAAACTAACAATATTCAGTTGAAATACCCAGTTGTTTTAATTTTCAATTTGTTTTTATTGTTTTAACAATATTATATTGCTACTTTTACTTACTTAGGATTTAATTCACTTATCTTTTTCTTGGTACTAAATGTGGAAGCCTAGTTGACTTATTAGAGATCTTTCACCTTTTCTTACTTATGCATTGAGTGCTATACATTTAACTCTACCTCTGCTTTATCGAGATCTCAAAACTTCTCATAAATTGTATTTTAATTTTCATTTAGTTAAAATACTTTTTAAATTTTTCTTAAGATTTCTTCATTGACCTATATGGTATTTGGAAGTGTCTTGGTTAATTCCCATTCATTTTATTTATTTATTTATTTGCCATGACTTGGATTCTCATTCATTTTAAAGTAATCTTTCTAGTTGTCCTTTGATTTCTTGTTTAATTGCATTCTGGTCTGACAGCAGACTTTGAATGATTTCCATTCTTTTGAATCTGTTTATGATGATTTTTTATGTTCCATAATGTAGTCCATCTTGTTGAGTGTTCCAGGCAGGTTTGGCTTGTGCCAACTGCCTGCTTTTGGATACAGAGTTGGTAGATGCCACTTACATCCAGTTGATTAACATTGCTGTTGAGTTTAACTTTATCCCCATTGATTTTTTGACTGCTAGATCTGCCCATTTCTGATGGAGAGTGTTAAAGTTTTCAACTATAATTCCTGAGTTATCTCTTTGTCTTTGCATTTCTGCTTCTGCTTCATGTACTTTATTTTCTACTATTAGATGCATACATTTATGGACTGTTCTGTTTATCTTGTTGGAGGACTAATCTTATCATCTTTATATGATATCCTTCTTTATTCCTGAAGACTTTCCTCACTTTGAATTTTGCTATGTATGTCATATGTATAATTTATGGATATAACTGGATTAATAAATATCATATTTGGGACTATTTTATATTTCTTGTCCTTGTTCTTTCTATTTTTGTCTTACACACAGGATTTTTGTTACTGTTGTTGTTTGGTGTTAATTAGCATTTTATACTTTTCCATTTTATTTCTTATCTTATCAGTTATTAACCATTATTAGTTTATTGGTTAAATAATTTTTCATATTCTTAATTAATTCTACCAGATAACATTTTCTGACAATAGTAACAATGTATTTATGTATATTTATATATTATGAATACTTCACACATATGCTTATGTGTGAATGTATGCATACATAAGTGAAATGAATTAGTGTAATGATACAAAGAAAAGGATAAGGGAATTGGGGTTATTTTATTATTATAAGGTACTCCCACTATGTGTGAAGTGAGAGAATGCCATTTGATAAGAGCCATTGGTCACTGATTGGCCTTTTGGCTAAGACCAAGTATGAAAAGTGGTTTATGTTAAGTTTAAGTGTAAAATTGCAAACTGTAAGGCAATCTATTGCACAAAACATCTCCAATTCCTTGCTGGCTCTTAACCAGAGGATACATTAAGATCTTTGCTAAGTGAACTTTCCCTATTTGGCAAAATACTTCATAAAATCTGTCAAGGGAGAGAATTTACTAGCAAGACAGGACAGAATCTTATGTAATAGAATTACCCAATTGACATTACATTGTCTTTATAGTATTCCATTTTATTCAAAGTAAATCAAGTTCTTGGCCACATTCAGAAAGGAGAGATTAGAATCCATGATTGTGTGAAGTGGGGATCATTGGGAGATAATTTGTATACAAGTTTGTTTATACCAACAGGTTAGGATAAATGGGTTCCATCTTTGCATCAGCCTGCCACATGAAGTCCTCTCCACCTTCAACAGTTTGTCAGTCTTCACTTATTCTGAGTGACCATAATCCTTGTGAAAAAGATTTCATATGGATTTGTCTGGTAATTTCTCACAATTACACTAAGGTAATTTTCATATTTACATTTACCTAAGTTTGAAAAAAAAATCAGCCTATCATATTTAGAAACACAAAATATTAAAAATAAATAGGGCATATCAAAAAAATTCACAATAATAGTTGCCTTCAGCAGTTAAAAAAGAAAATAAAATGAAGCAGATGCTCTCTTGGGATATCAACAAGAATGCTAATGTTCTGTTTTGTAGTTCACCAGTGACTTTAAAAAAAAAGAAATTTTTTTAAATTAAGAATAATTTTAGACTAACAGTGCACTTGCAAGTGTAATACAGAGTTTCATATACCCCTAATGAAGTTTCCCAAGTTACTGACCTCGTTCATTACTGTGGGAAATTTGTCACAGTCAATCAGCCAGTATTACACACTACCTTTATCAACTATTTACACTTTCAAAATTGTCTTGGTTTTCACATAATGTGTAGTATCTCATCCAGGATATTCCATCATATTTAGGTTTTGTGTCTCCTTAGGCTTCTGTGACTGTGACAGTTTCTCAATGTTTCTTTGGTTTTATTTTTATGATATAAATATTTCTTATTTTGAATTTCTCTAGTGTTTTCCTCCTTATTAGACTAGGTTGGGTGTTTTTTTTATGTTCTATTTTATTTTTTTTCCATTTATTAAGTCATTTACACATACATCATGAATACGTTTATGCATTTGTGGGGTATAATGTATTGACTTTTTATATAATTTGGAGTGTTTACATCAAACTAATTAATATAGCTTTCACCTCATTTACTTAATTATTGTGTTAAGACATTTATGTTCTATACTTGATAGATTTGACTTGTACTCTTGCAATATGCTCCATAGGTGCAGTCCCACTGTTTACCCACCCTCTATCAAACCTCCCCCATCCCCTCTCTTCCCTCTACACTTCTCTCCTTCATCCTGGGCTTTATTTGTGATCAATCTTCCATATGAAAGTGTGAGTAATTGTAAATTTGTTTCATATAAGTTCTGAGTACATTGGATACTTTTTCTTCCATTCTTGAGATAATTTACTAAGAAGAATATGTTCCAGATCCATCCATGTAAACATAAAAGAGGTAAAGTCTTCATCTTTTTTTAATGCTGCATAGTATTCCATGGTATACATATACCACAATTTATTTTTTTAATATTAAATGACGCTTTTATTCAAAACTATATCACAATTTATTAATGCATTCATGAATCATTGTGCATTTTGGCTTCTTCTGTGACTTGACAATTATGAATTGAGCTGCAATGAACAATCTTGGAATTCAAGCTAATATGTTCCTTTTGGGAAGAAGTTTGGAGAACACTGACGGATCTGAAAGTAGACCAGCCATTTGATCCTGCAATTCCTCTACTAGGTTTATGAAGACCAAAAATCATTTTGCAACAAAAATATTTGCACCAAGTTGGGTGGTTTAAATGAGGAAGATGACAGTAAAAGTACTATTGTCACCATGTCATATCAAGGGTACATACCATCAGTATGACTTGTCATTGTTGACATTACTTTGATCACCTAGATGAGGTAATTCCTATCAAATTTCTTCACAGAAAAAAATTTTATTGGCTGGGTAAAGTGGCTCACATCTATAATTCTAGCACTCTGAGAGGCCAAGGCAGGTGGATTACTTGAGCTTGGGAGTTAGAGACCAGCCTGAGGAGGAGTGAGACCCCAACTCTACTAAAAATAGAAAAATTAGCCAAGCCTTGTGGCAGATGCCTGTACTCCTAGCTACTTGGGGAGACTGAGGTACAAGGATCACTTGATCCAGGAGTTTGAGGTTGCTGTAAGCTGATACCACAGCACTCTGGCACTCTACCCATAGCAACTAAGTGATGAGACTCTGTCTTAAAGAAAAAACATTGCCCTTTTTACCTTCTTTTTTTTCTTGTATTTTATGAAAAAAGTCATCATATACAATGCAAACTTAATAGGTTGGGAACCTGTTCCACTTCCATATGAGGATAGTGTCTGTAAAAATTCTTTGGGACCTTCACCATGAATGAGCATGTGTCTATCTTCCTCCACTTACCATATATTTATTCAATTATTTATTTATACCCATATGCAAAAGTGGATATTTATCCACATCATTTAATTTATACTATTAGATTACACCATTAAACTTATAATATTGCTCAAATTGTTCCCTGTATAATTTTGAAAGATGCTGGTCAACATATTTTTGATGTTATTCTTTAGTTCTTTGGTTGGTTTTGTTGTTTTGTTACATTTTTTATCTTTCTGGCATGACCAGGTGCTCTAGGCTAATTGTGTTCCTTTTCTCTACTAAGCCTAGTAGTCCCCAAGTTTCACAGAGCCCTAGTTCTTTTGGAAAATGGAAGTGGAAAAAAGTATCTGGAGATTGGACATACTCATTTCACTGGAGCCATCTGTTGATTCAAGGACTTGTGAGATTACCTAGCAAAGAATTATATCTGTAACCTATGTCTCATAAATATACAAATATGTATAAATATTTCAACATGAATTCATTTGTACTTGTATTATACATAAGTGTTTTTTGTTTTGTTGTTTGTTTGTTTGTTTTTATAATGCTTCCAGCACCATATGGTCAAATTCAGTACCACATGAATCTGACTCCCAGTTCCCACTTATTTTATGTATTCTCCCACACTAATGGTGATCAAGTTGGTTCTGTTCCTTTAATCAAACCTTCCAAAAATACATTTTTAGAGAATAAAAAATTGGTAACTTATGTCTCATGGGAAACATCTTTGCTAATTAATGTAAACTGTTCATGTATACATGCTCAATAATGCTTTACCAATCAAATAAAGTGTATCTATTTACACTCCTGATGTTGTATTTAACAAATGGCATCAGGTACTCAAAATTATCATAGAGAATAACTATGATATTATCATAGATAATAACTCAACTGCCCTAATAAAATTCCCTGTGCTTTACAGATTCAAACTTTTTGTGTACCAAACACCTAATAACCTGCAAACTCTATTGTCTCTATACTTTTGCCTTTTGCAGAGTATTATGTAATTTGAATAATCCAATGTTTGCATTTTTCTTTTTTTAACTTCATTGTTATCAAATCATAACTGTTCACATTTATGGGGTACCCCACATTTATGGGGTAATGATTTGATATACAACATGGAATGCTTAAATCAAACTAAATAACAAAGCCATAACCCCACTTATGGTACTTATTTTTGTGGTAAGATATTTATAATATACTCTTAGTTGTTTTGAAATGTACCCTTGCATTCTGTACATTAGGTAAGATTCCACCAAATAGCTTCCCTCTACTTGCTTTCCCTTTCATCCCCTCTTCCTCCTCCCTCATCTTTCTTTCTAGACTATCTTCGTGTTTTATCATTCATATGAAAGTGTACGTGTTTGTATATTGGTTTCATAATAGTATTGAGTACATTGGATACATTTTTATTCCATTATTGAGATACTTTACTAATAAAAACATATTCCAGCTTCATCAAGGCAAACATAAAAGTTGTAAAGTCTCCATCTTTTTATGGTTGAATAATATTCCATGGTATACATATACCACAATTTGTTTATTCATTCATGGGTTGATAGTCACTTAGGCTGCTTCCATGACTTGGCCATTGTGATCTGGGCTGCAATAAAACTTTTGGTGAAAATGTCTTTTTTCTAAAATGATTTTTGTTCATCTGGGTAGATAATGCGATTGCAGGAGCAAATGGTAAGTCAACTTTTAGTTCCTTGAGAATTCTCCATAATTCTTTCAAAAAAGGCTGTCTTAGTTTTCAGTCCCACCAGCAGTGCAGAAGTGTTCCTTTCTCTTCTCATTCATGCCAATATCTGTAGTTTTGGGATTTTGTTATGTGGGCTAATCTTACTGGAGTTAGATGATATCTCAGAGTGGTTTTAATTTGCCTTTCTCTGATGATTAAAGATGATGAGCATTTTATCATGTGTTTGTAGGGCATAAGCCTGTCATCTTCAGAGAAGTTTCTGTTCAAGTCTCTTGCAAGCAAAGATAGGGTTGTTTCTTCTTTTCTTATTGATTAGTTTGAGTTCTCTGTGGATTCTAGTTATTGAACCTTTGTTGGAAACACAACTTACAAAAATCTTCTCCCATTCACAAGGCTGTCTGTTTGCTTTATTTGAAGTACCCTTAGCTGTGAATAAGCTTTTAAGATTTATCAGATCTAAGTAATATGTTTTTGGTGTTGCTTCAATTGCCAGGGGGTTGGGGGGTGGTCCTCCTCAAAAAATATATTCCTAGGCTAATATCGTCTAGCCTTTTACCTGCACTTTCTTCTAGTATTTTTATAGTTTCATGTCTTAAGTTTAAATATTTTACCCAGTAAGAATAAATTTTTGATAGTGGTAAAAGGTGAGGGTTCAGTTTCAGTCTTCTACAGGTCACTAGCCCCGTCTCCCAGCACCATTTGTTAAATAGGAAATATTTTCCCCAATGTGTGTGTGTGTGTATATATATATATATATATATACACACACACACACACACACACACACACACATATATATATATATATATATATATATATATATATATATATATATTAGGCTTATCAAAGACCAAATGATGAAATGATGATATGTGCTTGGGTTCATTTCTAGATTCTCTATTCTGTTCCATATATCTGCATCTCTGTTAATACCACTGCCAAGCTGTTTGATCACTATAGATTTATGATCTGAAGTATGTTAATGTGATGCCTCATGATTTGTATTTATTTGTAAGTAATGTATTGGCTACTCAAGGTTTTTCTGATTTCATATAAAATGAAGTATTAGTTTTTCAACTTCTTTAAAATATGACCAAATTGGGTAGTATGGGTGCTTTGAAAGGGTTTTCATTAAATTTGTAGAATGATTGGGGTAGTATGGACATTTTAACAATGTTGATTCTTCCCAGTCAAGAGCATGGTATGTTTCACCATTTGTTAACATCTTCAGAAATTTATTTTCTCAGGTTTTCATAATTCAAATTATAGAGAAATTTCAGTTCTGTTGTTAGATAAATTCCTGGTATTTCATCTCCTTTGTAACTAATATAAAAGGAATTGTGTCCTTGACAATATTTTCATGTTGATTACTGTTGGTATATATAAAAAATACTGATTTGTAAGTATTGATTTTGTATCATGAAACTCTGCTATATTCCTTGATTACTTCTAAGATCTTTGTAGTTGAGTCACTTGGTTGTTCTAGGTATAACATCATGTCATCCATGAAGAATGAGAGTTTGACCTTCTCTGATCCTATTTGACTACCCTTAAAACCTTTCTCTTGCCTGATTTCAATGGCCAGGACTTCCTTTACTATGTTGAATAGCAGTGAAGACAATGGGCATCCTTGCCTAGCTCCAGATCTGAGTGGAACTGTTTTCAATTTTACTCCATTCAATATGATATTGGCTATGTTTTTGCTGTATATGTCCTTTATCAGTTTCAGAAATGACCTGTCTAAGCCTATTTTCTTAAGTATTCTGATCATGAAAGGATGCTGAACATTATCAAAAGCTTTTTCAATATTATCAAAACCCATTTATTTTATTTTTTATTTTTACATATACATGTGTTAATTAGGTTTCCATTTTTTGCCTTCACAAAATTAAAAAGACTTGAAATTTAATAACAATAACAATGTTTAAGATAAGGACTAGAAAGAAAAACCTTGTAAAGAACAAACAAACATAAATACATTCAGAAAAGGAATCAGACAATTGCTACACTGAAATATTAAGTGATAATAATGATAATAATGCAAAGAAAGTAACATTCACATTGTTGGATAAAAGTATGTTTATTATAGAAAGCTTTGACTCTGAGATTCAGTATAGAGTCATCAGTTAACTTATTATTTTTTTAAGTAACAAAAAATTGACAAGTAATATTTATAAATAAAAGTAAAAGATAATTTCAAAAGAATATCATGCTAAATCTTATAGACAATAGAAAAAGAAGAAATACATCAAAATCATTCTACTTGATCTGGGTACACCTGATATTAAAGTTGGAGAAAATATATTATTATAAAGGAGAAATCACAAACATATGTAATAAACTTATAAATGAGGATACAATATTCTAAACAACATATTAAAATGTTGAGTGAAAAACTAATGTTTAAGTAATATATACTTTGGTCAAAATTAAAACCCATTTATGTGAAAATTAGTCACTATTTTCTTTTCTTGTTCTTTTTTTTCTTCTTTTCCTTTACCTCACCCCTTCCCTCCTTGTCTGTCTGAAACCATTTTTTAATATGAAGTTAATATTTAATTTCTCTATAATATAGAGTTTTTGACACTCAACAATGTAATGACAATGTAATTGTGCTTTCAAAATATATACAACACTATACCAGTAGGGTACTATTAGAGAATAAAAAGATATTCTAAATGAAAATCTAACTGATATTCAGAAAGTGAAATACTCTTTTTATTTCAAAGAGTAGCTCTCCCAAAGTACTGGAATTGCTTTCTTAACATTTTTTATTTTCATATTGTAAAAATTACTAAAATAATTCTAATCCCCAGGATAAAGATTCCTAGACATATGATGGAGAGTAAATTTGTATTTAATCACAACTAACTTAGTCAATTTTAGAAACTTAATAATTATATTTGAATGAATAAATATTTATTAATTCACTGTGAGAAATATAATGTGAGAAAATAACCATGGCATCTCAAAGTATAAATGCAATTAATATCACTGAAACTATTATTAGATTAGACTAATTAATAAAATTTTAATATTTTATAATATTCAAAAGTACTATACCCTTTTGAATTTAATTTTCAGTGTATTTCATCAAAATTTACTTCAATACAACAAAATAGTAAAGTTTCTGAAATAGTGAAAATAATGAGTTTGGTTTACTTACCATAAATTGTAAATACTCAAATGATTCAAATGTTCAGATTAAAATAATATTACAATACAAAAAAAAAAAAAATAGAAAAGGTTTTTATGCATCAATTGAGAGAATCATATGGTCTTTGTTTTTCATTTTATTTATGTGATATATTTATAGATTTACATATGTTGAACTGACCTTGTAACATTGGAATAAAACCAACATGATCATGGTGTATAATTTATTTCATGTGTTGAATTCTGTTTGCTAGTATCTTATTGAATAATTTTGCACTTATATTCATTAAAGATATAGGTCTATATTTTCTCTTCTCTTTTGGATCTTTTCCTGGTTTGGGTATCAAGGCAATATTTGCTTCGTAGAATGTGTTGGGAAGTATTCCTACTTTTTTTCTACATTTTAGAAAAGGTTATATAATATAGATACTAGTTATTCTTTAAAGCATCAGTAGAATTCTGATCTAAAGGCACTGGTCCCAGACTTTTGGGGGAGAGATTTTATGTAGTTGATTCTATTTCAGTACTTGACATAGGTATATTCAAAATTCCTAATTTTTTCTGAGTCTAAGAAGGTGGTGTATTTCCAGGTATTGGTACATGTCTTCCAGATTTTTATATTTCTGAGAATAGAGTTTTTTGTAGTAATCATTAAGGAATTTTTGAATTTCTGAGGTGTCTGTTATTACATCTCCTTCATCATTTCTGATTGACAATGTTAAAATTTTACTTTTCTATTTCTGGTTAGAATAGGCAAATGTTTATCAATTTTGTTACTCTTTCAAAAAATACCCCAAATTTTTGATTCGTTGATCTTCTGAATGATTCTTTTATTTATAATTTCAATTAATTCTGCTCAAATGTTTCTTATTTCTTTTCTTATGCTGAGTTTGGGATTATATAGTACTTCCTATTCCAATTGCTTGGGATGAACCATTAGGTTTGACTTCCTTTTTTTCTGTTTTCTTGATGAAGGCTAATGCCATTAAGTTCACTCTTAGAACTGCTTTTGAAGTATCCCACAGGTTTTAATAATTTATGTTTTAATTATCATTTTGTTGCAAAAAATTTGCTGATTTACTCTTTTCTTTATTTTTTATTGTTAAATTATAGCTGGGTACATTAGTGAAATTGCATGTACCCATTCTAAGATGCGCCATAGATGTGGCCCCACCCATTACCCTCCCTCCACCAAAACCGCCCCCCTCCCTTCCACTTCCTTGGCCCTTTCCCCATAGTCTTGTGCTATAGGTGGGTTCTAGCCTTCATGTGAAAGCTATCATTTAGCTTCATTGTAGGGCTGAGTACATTGGATACTTTTTCTTCCATTCCTGAGATACTTTGCTAAGAAGAATATGTTCCAGCTCCATCCATGTAAACATGAAA
>CAUYPK010156157.1:0-21773 GCA_963574355.1 Loris lydekkerianus
CCACACCTACGGTGCATCTTACAAGGGTACATGTGAAACTTACTAAATGTAGAATATAAATGTCTTAACACAATAACTAAGAAAATGCCAGGAAGGCTATGTTAACCAGTTTGATGAAAATATTTCAAATTGTATATAAAACCAGTGAATGGTGCCCCATGATTGCATTAATGTACACAGCTATGATTTAATAAAAAAAGAAAGAAAGAAATGAATGGAAGCTATCTATCTGAAACTGACAACTGCAGAGCTGGACTCACCAGGTGCCATTGCTGTGGGTACTTGGGGTCATTGAAATGGACGCTGCGCTTGGCCCGCTTTAGCAGCCTCTGCTCTGAGTGCCAGCGCACAGTTTCATGCCTCGCCAACACTTCTTCCACCTGTTGCCGGATGGCTTCCGCCTCCAGGGTCTGCCTACGTCCAGCTGGCTGGACAAAGAGGTAGTGACCCCGGAGCTCTCCAATGCGCCCAGCATTCACCAGCCCTGCTGCCTGGGCCAAGGCATCTGCTTGCTGCTCCAGAGTATCTTCCGCCCCCTCACCTTCCAGGCTATCAAGATGAACAGCCCAGCTTAGACCCCCCGGATGCAGGGCATCAGGCCCACCTGTCCCTGCCAGGCACATGACCCAGGGAACCAGTAAAAAAAGCCCGGCTAATTCCAGCCAGAGACAGGTGGGCAGGCCCAGGGGGGCATCCAAGTGTGGCACTTTCTGCCTCCCTTTCGGCATCAGAGCAGTAGGCTGCAAACAAAGAGGAAGAACATAAAAGAAATAAAAGAGCTGATAACGGTAGGAATCTGAAAAGGGAGACTTTGAAATATCAGTGTGTTCCCCTTGGAAGTCCCCAATCTGCCCCTTTTAAATTACTGAGTGTTTGATCTTTTCTTTTTGTTCACATTTATCCCTGACCAACAGGAATACACCCTTAGATGGAGTGTGGGCCAGTACTAACCCCAGTGGGTGACCTCCCACAACCTGATGGGCCTAATCTCCATTACACCAGATCATCTAACAGAGGGTCTGCTCACAGACACCATGCCCTCCCCTGCTGCCATGTGTACGGTTCACACTGTATACCACTCCCACAAACTACTGGTAGCATATGATTGTTCTTTAGGAGACAATCCCTCCCCCTATAGAGAGGACATAAATCTTTCCCCTCTGATTCTTCAGTGCAGTTGTCCTCAGGATTAACTCCCCAGAATGGGTCCCCATTCCCACCTGGACTCTGCATGAAGTTGAGCTCCTGGTCTGGCTACCCACGTCACACTCATTTTATGCAAATGGAGAAAAGGCATCACTTTCACTGTGAGTAATGTTGACTCAGCACAGGCTACAGACCTGGGGGACCTAAGAACAGGAGAAACAGTGTCCCACCAAATCCAGTGGAACAAGCAGAGGCTAGATGAATTCCAGTACCAGTGACCAAAGAAACTTGATCAAGTGTCATTTCTAGGAATCTAAAATAGATCATGGACCAGAACAGAACTGGTTTCGTAAGGCCAAACCAACGTAAAATCCAGAAACCCCACTGCTTGTGCTATCATGCCACCCTGCTTTCATTATTCCCCCCTAGAGGCCTAGTAGAGGACCTGTTAACAAAAATACCTTCTGAGAAAGTAAGTGACACACTTTCTAGAAGTCCAGGAGGTAGGTAACTTTCTTTTTTTTCGAGACAGAATGTTACTATGTCACCCTCCATAGAGTGCCCTCCAACTCTTGGGCTTAAGCAAGTGATTCTCTTGCCTCAGCCTCCCAAGTAGCTGGGACTACAGGCGCCTGCCACAATGCCCGGCTATTTTTCTGTTGCAGTTGTCATTGTTGCTTAGCTGGCCCTGGCTGGGTTTGAACTCACCAGCCTCGGTGTATGTCGCTGGCGCTGTAACCACTGTGCTACAGGTGCCAAGCCAGGTAGGTAACTTTCTGATTTGTGTGTCTTCCAAGGATATTAAGGGAAGTGAGGAATAGTCAGGAGGCAGGGGGAAAGCCAGAGACTACAAATGAAACTGAACAGGCATCAAGGACAAGCAGGCAAGCAGGAGAGAAGAAACAACTGGAAAACAGCACTAAAGAACTACCCCTGCGACTAGCTCAGGAGGTTGGCCTTGAAGTGAGGGCTCAGTTTCCAATCGCCTGGGTTTGACAGAACCAGGGACTCTGCTTAGGCGTCCTCAAAGAATGGCCAAATTAGAACTGGTTGGCAAGCTGGTTTCACCTGGTGACAGGTGAAAGGGGTGGCAGAACATGTGTGAACCTATGGGTGGCGGGGTTCCTTTAAAAACTGCTGCTCTCTATTGAGTTCACCCTGGGGCAGGGCTTGGTACTGAGATACACACCCCAACAGATCCAACTCAAAGTATTCAAAAAAACGGGAATTTTACTGAAGACTCAGTGTAAAGGGAGAGAACTTATGCCACCCGACATTTCCCTTTAGAGATCTTCCTTCCATACTTCTTTCTTTTCCTCTTAGGTACCCAGGCATAGTCCTCAAATCTCTGCCTGATGTCCCCCATCCCCTGCCGTAGCATCGATTTTCCCAAGGTTTTTGGGTGTCTTGCCAAGTCTGCATACTCTACTAAGAAAAAAAAAATCCTGTTAGATAGCCAGATAGTGACCCATCTAAGGAGGCTCCTCCAGTCTCAGAAAACCCCACCACAAATTTCCGGAAGAAGGAGAAACCTGAGCTCTTCCCGTCTCCCAGCGGCAGAACAGCACTTTTATTCTCAGGCTTCTGGGGCAGGAACCCTAAACTCGTTCTGAAAGCAGATCTCAACCTCTCCTAAGCGCTGGGCCTATCTTTACACCTCTTAGCGGTCATGGGCAGCCCGCAGTCCAAGATTCTGTTTCAAGCGACTGTCCTCCTCGAGGTAAACCCAGGTCCTAGAAACCATGTTACGTACAGGGGTCAGCTTCACAGATCCCACCCTCCCCTGACCTCTTATTGCTCCGTGCAACATGCCCCCTCCTCATTAGCACTCATGCTATGCTGGAATCCAAGACCTCGAGGCCCCATACCCTGAGATTCTCCCACGCCAGGACCGAAGGCTACTTCTGTTTAGCTCCCTTATCCTCAGACGCCGGCTTAGCCCGGCTCTGGGCCACCTGGACTTCCAATGTCCAGTCCGCACCTAGTTCCCAACTCACCCGCGCGGACGCAGCTGCCGCCAGCTCTCTGCGGAAACTCGCGGCTTCCAGGGAGCCGGAGCAGCTAGTGACAGCAGCATCACTTCCGCCCCGGCGGCGCAGCCAATCAGCGGCGGCTCCGCAGGCCCGGGCCGTCCCGACGCGCTCCAGCAACCGGCGCTGGGGGCCGGCTCCCGCGGTCGGCCTCCGTGGGCAGAGGGCGTGCGGGCTTGGCGGGCTGAACTCGCGGGGCTGCACGAAGCCTCGGGGCGTCTTCAGCAGGGTCCCTCCCGCAGGGTTCTTCTTCTTCATGGCGTCCTCTGAAAAGGGCAGCTTGGTGCCGACCTTTAAAAACACCTGGTTGCTCTTCTCCCTCTGACCGCCATGGCCCCAGCTCTCCCTGAGACCTCCCCAGAGGGGCTCCTGCCCCCACCAGGCCGCCTTGCTTCTCGCGGTCGGATCTCTCTTCTTCCCTGCGCCCTTGAAGAGCCCTCTCGGATTTCGGGGGTCTTCCGCAGCATCCTCGTGTCTCGGGCGGCGCCAGCTCTCGCCGCCAGAGGGCGCCGTCGGGGGCGGCGCGACGCCACTGCGGCCTCTCCTCTCGCCGAGCGAACCTCGCCCCCTCCGCTCGTGTCGCCGGAAGTGGGAGGTGTCGCGCGCGGGCCGGCGCTCGACCCCTCCCCCCGTGGCTCGGCCGCCCCCTCCCCCCGCTCCGCCCGCTCAGGTGCGTCCCGTCCCTCCCCCATCCTCCCGGGGGCGCGGCGCGGGAGGTGTGTGCGGGGCGCGCGCGGGGAGGGGGTGCACGGCGAGGGGCGGGGGCGGGGGGCGTGGAGGGGGCTGCGAGGACGGGGACGGGGGTCCTGGCCTAGAAGTGGGGCGGGGGCCCAGGGGAAGATGGAGAGGGGGCTCCGGCCCGAGCGAGCGGCCTGCTCAGCAGTCCCCTGTTGAGGGTGACGGCGGCCAGCCGGCGCTGCTTCCCCCCATTGTCCCCTTCCGTCTGTCCCCTGTTGTCGCCCGAGGTCTCCTCTCCCGGCGTCGCCGCCGCGCTGGCGCTGCCTGTCGCGGTGCAGGGTTCCCTCGGCACTCGCTACTTGGCAGCCAGATGAACCTGCCTTGGGCTCTCTGGCCGCGGAGTTGCATGTCTGACCCTTGCTCTGTGGTCCGAGTGGCGGGGCCCCCGGGACTCCAGGCCCGGGCTCTGTTGGAGGCAGGATGTTTGCACCTGAGGGAACAATAATGGCGATTTGGGGCCGTTTTCTCCCGGGAGCTTTGTATACTGAGGCAAGCGGAGGCACGAGAGGGTCTGTGGGCTGTGACTGAAGCGTTCGTTGACACAGCCGCGTCTTCGTATTTGCCCCATGCATGGTGCAGGGTTCACGGGTCTACCTGTGATGCTGTTAAAATAAAAACAAGAATGTAAACTAACCCTATGTTTATTCCCCCCCCCCACCTCCCAAGTTGTTTTTCCCTTTTTTATTCTCACCGTAGAAGGTTCTGAGTTTGTTCTGCAGCCTAAAGGATGACCTTTTGATCTAAAAAACAACAGAAGCATCTGTCGGGGGTCCCTTTCTTGTTACCGTTTTCTCATTTCATGCTAGAGTAACCAGGATTCAGCCTTTTTTATGCCGCTGTGTAACTCCAAAGAGTCTGTACTTTCCGCAGTCCGTGGGTATCACGTTTTCCCATCTGGGACGAGCATACTGAAGATACACTCAAGCGTTGCCCTGTACTTGTTCTCACGTGCAGACTCCTCCCAAAAACTTCACTTTAATGGAGGATGCTTCCACAATAACAGCCATAAAATGATTTAAAGGCATAAGTTATTATAACTACTAGGCCAAAAGATGCATCTTTTATAAATGATAGTAGATAGTAGATAAGTGTAGGCATGTGGACCATTTTCTCGCAGACTATGATCTATTTTAAATGACTGCATTTCTGCCAAAAGTGAAAATAAAATCTTTGCACAGAATCTTAGATATTTATATAAATGTGGTGATTCCTGAGGATTGATGCCCACTAGGATCTATCATATGCAATAGCTCTTTTAATTCATGTGCCCTACTATAGAATACTCTTAAGTATGTTCTAAATTCCAAGGTTTTCTTTGAGTTTCTTTCCTGGAACAGTTCTATTGTGAAGACATTTTGAGGGGGAAAGATACATTTATTTTAAACTTTTGAAAACGTGTAGTCTGTAATTTCTTCCTGAATGTACAGAACACGATGGCGGCGTCTGAGGTAGCTGGTGTTGTGGCCAATGCCTCCAGTCCTCCAGACTCATCTTCTAGTTTATGTGCTTCCAAATCAGAGGAAGGTCTCCCAGATGGTCTAAGGTAATGTGTGGATTCTTCACTGGGAAGATTCGTTTGGTTCATTTGGGTAAAGGGCTTTTGAGATGGGCTTCTGTACCTGGTCTTTTTTTTTTTTTTTTTTGGCTCCAATAGTCCTTAACTAAATTGAGGTTTTTAAAGGTAGGGGACAGCCTGATCTATCTTTGTATTTCTGGTATCCAGGATTCCATCTGCTGTTCAGCACTCATGCTAAATGTTTGTTGAATAAATAGAATCAGAGTACAGGGGGTTTAAACTCATAAAAAATGCAAATATTACTCCTTCATGGACTGTGTGTTCATTTAACCATGTGTTTATATATTTGTGTAAATGAGACTTTTATATAGAGGTATATACATCTATATATAAACATACATGTAAAGGTATATATGTGTCTATCTATTTAACTTTGTTCATATGGCTTACTGCTTCACGTATACATTTTGTCTCCCATCTAAACTTTTGGGAGTAGGAAATGGTGATTACCCAAATTGCGTCTTATAATACAATGTCCATCTAATAGTACCTTGATGTGTGCAATGTTGAACTAAATTAACTATATAGTTAGCTCTGAGTGTCTGTTAGTTCTAGGACTCCCCTCAGATAGGAAAATCCTCAGATGGTCAAGTCAATATAAAATGGTGTGTTTGTGTGTAACTTATACACATTCTCCCATATATGATACTTTAAGTCATCTCTAGGTTACTTATAACATTTAATCCAGTGTAAATACTATTTAAATAGTTTTTATACCATGTTATTTGGGGAATAATGACAAGAATAAAATAGCCTGTTCAGGCAGCGCCTGTAGCTCAGTGGGTGGGGTGCCAGCCACATATACCGAAGCTGGTGGGTTCGAATCCAGCCCGGGCCAACTAAAACAACAATGACAACTGCAACAAAAAAATAGCTGGGTGTTGTGGCAGGCGCTTATAGTCCTAGCTACTTGGGAGGCTGAGACAAGAGAATTGCTTAAGCCCAAGAGTTTGAGGTTGCTGTGAGCTGTGATGCCACAACACTACCCAGGGTGACAGCTTGAGAATCTGTCTGAAAAAAAAAAAAAAAAGCCTGTTCATGTTTAGTACAGATACACCTATGCATTTTTATTTTTAATCCATGGTTGATTGAATCTGGATCTAATCTAATCTAATATAATAGATAATACTGTACTCACAATTTTGTATGTCTTAACACATAATAATCCCAGGAGGTAGGTGCTAATATTACTGTTCCCATTTACAGGTGATGAAAATGAGATGCAGAGAGGTTAGTAACTTGCCCAAAGTTACCAAGCTATGTTGGAGTCAGGGTTTTGATAAATAAAATCAACCACATACTTCTAGTAATAATAATAGCTGCTAAGGTTTACTGAGTGTTTGCTATATACGAGGCACTGTACTAAGTACTTTATGTGTGTTATCTCGTGTAATACTCACAGCCCTACCAAGTGAGTAATGTTATTTGTTTCACAAATGAAGTAGGTTGCCCAGAGTCAAATAGCTAGTAGTAGAGTGAAGATTCCAACCCATTTACTCTATATGCCCAAATTTATAATTGAGGACCTCTTCCCCTATTCCATAGCTATTTCCCTGCAGGAAAGAATTAGTGTTTATAAAGATTTTTAGATCATGAGGCTTGGGCCCTGTAGCACAGTGGTTACGGCGCTAGTCTCGTACACCTAGGCTGGCGGGTTCAAATCTGGCTCTGGACAGCTAAACAACAATGACAACTGCAAAATAAAAATAGCCAGGCGTTGTGGCGGGTGCCTGTAATCCCAGCTACTTGGGAGGCTGAGGCAAGAGAATTACTTAAGCCCAAGAGTTTGAGGTTACTGTGAGTTGTGATGCTGCGGCATTCTTCCACAGGTAGTAACACAGTGAGACTCTGTTTATAAAGAAAAACAAACTTTTTTTAGATCGTGAGACATTCTTACAATTTTTTTATTTTGACAGAGTATTTATTTATTTATTTTTTGGAGACAGTATCTTACTCTTTTTTTTGGAATTTTTGGCCAGGGCCAGGCTTGAACCCACCACCTCTGGCATATGGGACCGGCACCCTACTCTTTTGAGCCACACAAGTACTACCTGTGTGTAGAGGAAAGAAAGTTACATTGACTTGATGCTTAAGGGGGTCAGCTGACAGCACTTAAACCCAAGAGCTAGAAGTTGCTGGGAGTCCTGTGATGTCATGGCACTCTCCCAAGGGTGGTAAAGTGAGACTCTGTCTCTACAAAACAAAACAAACAAACAAATAAACAACAACAACAGAGAGGGATGGCTGGGTGCAGTGGCTCATGCCTGTAAACCTAGCACTCTGGGAGGCGGAGACGGTGCATTGCCTGAGCTCACAGGTTTGAGTCCATTGATACATTGTATACTTAATAGTACCTTGTTGTGTACAATGTTAAACTATCTATATAGTTAACTCTGAGTGTCTGTTGGGGATTAGTTCTAGGACTCCCCTCAGATAAAAAAATCCTCAGATGGTCAAGTCAATATAAAATAGTATCATATTTGTGTGTAACCTATATACATCCTCCCACACATAATACTTTTTTTTATTTTAATTTTAGAGGCATAGTCTCACTATGTCGCCCTGAGTAGAGTGCATAGCATCACAGCTCACAGTAATCTCAAACTCTTGGGCTTAAGCGATTCTCTTGCCTCAGCCTCCCAAGTAGCTGGGACTATAGGCACCTGCTACGATGCCCGGCTATTTTTTGTTGAGGTTGTCATTATTGTTGTTTAGCTGGCCCAGGCCGGGTTTGAACTGCTAGCCTTGATGTATGTGGCTGGCACCATAACCACTGTGCTACAGGCGCTGAGCCCATATATAATAGTTTAAATTATCTCTAGGTTACTTATAATGTTTAATCCAGCCGGCCGGGCAAGCTGGTTCATGCCTATGATCCTACCACTCTGGGAGGCCTATGCAGGTGGATTGCTTGAGCTCATGAGTTCAAGACCAGGAGAGCCAGAGTGAGACCCCTGTCTCTAAAAATAGGGGGGTGTTGTGGTGGGCACTTGTAGTCCTAGCTGCTTCGAAAGTTAAGGCAAGGTAATAGCTTGAGTCCAAGAGTTTGAGGTTGCTATGAGCTATGATGCTATAGCACTCTATCAAGTGGGGTAAAGTGAGACTGTGTCTCAAAAAAAAAAGGGGGGGACACAAAGGAATATAACATATTCCTGGATGATGAAAGATTTATAGTTGTAAATATTAGATGCCATTGTAAATATGTTTTAAAGATCTCTTTAAAAAGCAGTGCATTAAATGGCTATGAGAAATGACAGAATATCTCAATGTTGTGCTTATGTATACTGGTATGAAATTTCTATTGACAGTTCAATTTTGGATTCAAAATTGTGCTGTAGGCAACTATGAAAATGAAGGTGCTATGCTCTGGAAAAGCTGGAGAATCTAAAAAGTGGCTTTTTTTTTGAGACGAATCTCACTTTATTGCCCTTGGTAGAGTGCTGTGGCATCATCATCGCTCACAGCAACCTCAAACTCTTTGGGCTCAAGTGATCTTCTTGCCTTAGCCTCCTAAATAGCCGGGATGACAGGCACCCACCTTAGTGCCCAGCTAGTTTTTTTAGAGACGGGATCTTGCTCTTGGTCAGGCTGGTCTCGAACTCCTGAGCTCAGGCAGTCCACTTGCCTCGGCCTCCCAGAGTGCTGGGATTACAGGCATGAGCCACTGTGCCCGGCCTAAAAAGTGGTTTTTGTCAAAGATCTTTATAAGGAGTTTGAATGAGAATTGTTTTTGTGAAACATAGGAGTGGAATAAAAACAATGTTTCTAAGTTAATATTTTATTGAAATACCATGTGTAACTAAATTATTACATGTAACTAAATTGAATATTCTAACAAGCATTAGGTTATTTCATCTAGATCCTTGAAAGTTTTTCATAATGGCTCTCAGAATTTTTTTAGCTCTTTAGAGTCACTTATGTTTTGGCCTTTACCGTAGATAGTCTTGGAAAGCGGCTTAGTTTCCAAGCTATTACCTGCATCTGGGATAGAAGTCATTGGAATGAAATAGGAATTTTCTTCAATAGAAAGGCTTATGTAGTTTAATTTTATTCTTCTAGTGGTAATGTTGAAAATACTACATATTTAATCCTCTTTGAGATTGAGTAAAGAGAGAAACTTTTTATCTTATGTTTTTGATAGCCCTAAGAAGAACTTGCCCCTGTCGAGTGTAAGTAGCCAAACGATAACCAAGGAGAGTAACAGAAATGTCCATTTGGAACACCCGGAGCAGAGTCCTGGTTCTTCAGCAGGTGACACCTCAGCAGCCCACCAGGCGGTTTTAGGAGAAAACTCGATAGAAACAGCCCTTTGTCTTTCTGGCAGTGGGTCTCAATCTGATTTGAAGGACTTGGCCAGCACAGCAGGAGAGGAGGGGGACACAAGCCTCCGGGAGAGCCTCCATCCAGTCACTCGGTCTCTTAAGGCAGGGTGCCACACAAAGCAGCTTGCCTCCGGGAATTGCTCTGAAGAGAAATCCCCACAAGCCTCCATCCTAAAGGAAGGTAGCAGGGATACAGGCTTGGATTTTCGACCTGTAGTGCCTCCAGCAAATGGGGTTGAAGGAGTCAGAGTGGATCAGGATGATGATCAGGATAGCTCTTCCCTGAAGCTTTCTCAGAACATTGCTGTACAGGTCAAGTATCAAGTTTCTACTACTAAACTGGAATTTGGGGGGGCGGGGGTTGAGGATAGGAGAGAATTCTTTATATTTGGTAGAGAATTACACTGTATTTTTTTTTTTTTTCTGGCAGTCATTATACTATTTTCATACAGTGCCATGCAATGACTCATTCTGGTGTTCAATAAATAAGAAAGCTGGTTTCTAATCTTACAGCCAGCCAGAACTTTATGACCTACATAAAATCGCTTTCACTGAGAAATTGATGCATGCAGGTCATTAGCATTCACATTTCCCATCCTTGTCCTTGCAGGAGGAATCCTTGTGAATTCTCTGATCTGCATCTTAACAAGGACAGTGTATCCTGCCTTCTAGTGACTGGTGTCTTTGTCACAGGAGAAAGTATGGGCACAATAGGTTGTAGGGGACAAAATCCCCATGTCAGACTTGAGGCTTTCTCTCAGTCACTTTTTGATCTTGTTCACGTTATTTTTGGGATGAATGATTAATGCAATGTGGATGTTTCTATCCATTTGCCAGAACTCCGTTGCTTTTCTTGCTTTGAAGCTGATTAGGGGAAACAGCAAAATGTTTCTTAGTTGTGGCAGATTTCTAGGTGAAGGTACTAGAGTAATTCTTCCTCTTTTAAAGTGTCTTAGAGCAGTTCTGAATATAATTGTTCCTTTTTTTAATAGACTGACTTTAAGACGGCAGATTCAGAGGTAAACACAGATCAAGATATTGAGAAGAATTTGGTAAGTATCTAAACTGTCATTGTTGTTACATGAAATCATTAAGGCAGAAGATCTCTAGAGGAATAGCCTCTTAGAAAGGGTGCAGGAATCCCCTTCATAACATCTCTGACAAATAGTTAGCTAATTTCTACTTAATCACTTCCAGGGGTAGGAGATTACTACTTCACAAAGCAGCCTATTGCTTTTTTTTTTTTTTTTTTTTTGAGTTGCCTGGGCTGGAGTGCAGGGGCGTCATCATAGCTCACTGCAACCTCACACTTCTGGGCTCAAGCAATCCTCCTGCCTCCACATCCTGAGTAGCTAGGACTACAGGTGCACACCATCACACCGGGCTAATTTTCTGTTTTTACTAGAGGTGAGGTCTCACTCTTGCTCAGGCTGGTCTCAATCTCCTGGCCTCAAGTGATCTTTGTACCTTGGCCTCCCAGATTGCTAAGAATATAAGTGTAAGTCACCATGCCTGGGAGGCCCATGTCATGTCTATTGAAGCTCCCCCTCCTTCTATTGCATTTTTAAAAACTCTGTTGTTAGATCTTATTCTGATTACTACAGATCCTTTATAAGTTGTTGATAGAACTCTCTCTTGAGCTTTAAGGCGTAAATCTAGTTCCTGTTGTGCTTATTAGCTCTATCCATATTTGAAGTTTTTTTTATGCCTCTTCCTCTTATCCCCTCAAATCCAAACCTTTCCAGATGAAATATCCCCAGATGTTTTTGACATTCCTTTTACAAATTTTTCTTTTTAGTTTCTTGTTTTTGTTTAGAGACAGAGTCTTATTATGTCACTCTCGGTAGAGTGCTATGGTGTCACAGCTCACAGCATCCTCAAACTCTTGGGCTCAAGTGATTTCTCTTGCTTCAGCCTCTCAAGTAGCTGGGACTTCAGGTGCCTGCTACAGTGCCCAGCTATTTTTGTTGTTGTAGTTGTCATTGTTGTTTAGCTGTCCTGGGCCAGGTTTGAACCTGCCAGCCTTGGTGTATGTGGCTGGTGCTGTAACCACTGTGTTGTAGGTGCCGGGCTTTTTAGTTTTTTATCATCCTGATTACTTTCACCTAGATGTTTTTCATTTTATCAATATTTCTTTTAAAAAGTGATCTTAAGCCAGGTGCAGTAGCTCATACCTATAATCCTAGCACTCTGGGAGGCTGAGGCGGGTGGATTGCTAGAGCTCAGGAGTTTAAGACCAGCCTGAGCAAAAGTAAGACCCCATCTCTACTAAAATAGAAAAACTAGCTGGGTGTTGTGGTGAGCACCTGTAGTCCCAGCTACTTGGGAGACCAAGACAAGAGGATCTCTTGACTTTAGGAGTTTGAGGTTGCTATAGGCTATGACACCATGGCACTCTACCCAGGATGACAAAGTGAGACTCTGTCTCAGAAAAAAAAAAAAAAGTAATCTTGAGGCTGGGTGTGGTGGCTTAGGCCTGGAATCCCAGCACTTTCGTAGGCTGAGAAGGGAAGACTGCTTGAGACTAGGAGTTGTAGACCATCACAGGCAACACAACAAGTCCTCTCTCTACAAAAAAATTAAAAAAATTAGCCAGGTGCGGTGGTTTGCAGCTGTAGTCCTAGCTACTTGGGAGGCTGATCTGGGAGAATCACTTGAGCTCAGGAGTTCAAGGCTGTAATGAACTATGAATATGCCATTGCACTGTTGTCCAGGGAGCAGAGCAAGACCCTGTCTCAAAAAACACAAGTGATCTTGAGAACCAAATGTAATAATCCAGATATAATTTGTTCACAATATAATGGGTATCTCTGTCTTTCTCATTTCTTTTTTTTTTTTTTTTTCTTTATCACAGTACTACAGTACTTATGTTCAGGTAACATCTTTCTCATTTCTGAAGCTTATATTGACTTATTTTGGTAATCTCATACTGTCGAGCTTTCAGTCAAACTTTATCAAGTCTCTTTCTCATGCAGTGTTTACTTGTCCTATTAATTTGTTTTTTAAAACTTAGGCAGTAAAACTTCATATTTATCTTTGTTAAAATGGTCCCCTTGATCTATCTCTGGCATTTTATTGCTAAAACTTCTACCCTTTAAGTGTATGTATGAATATCTAAGTGTATTTTTTTAAGAGGGTGGCTAATGATGGGAAAGGCACTCCAGGATCAGGAAGAGGTCTTTAGAGTAAGATATGTTAATTAAATGGAGAATAATATAAAAAGGAAAAAGCTTGTAGCAACCAGATAGTGAAGTGGTACAAGTTGAAGAATTGAAGGACAGATGAAAAGAAGTAAGTTATTGGAGTACATAAACCAGATGAAGCTAATACAAGTTTTTAACTAGAGCAGTGGTTCTCAACCTTCCTAATGCCATGGTGTGCTTTCATTGTTACAAAGGGTTTGCGGCCCGCACGTTGAGAGCTGCTGAACTAGAGGGTGGCTGCTCAGGAGTTATTTGTAATAGACAGGTAGAAAGGTCCTCAAGAAGAGAGACCTGGTGGAGATGGATGAGGTAGAATATGGGTAGAAGAGAACCTCTGGGAAGGGAAAGATGTCACCTTTCCTTGAGGGCTTACTCCAGGCACTTTGCAGTGTTTACTTTGCCCTCACAGTTGCAAGCAGGGTTCAGAGGACTGTACGGTAAGTGAAGGAGTAGGGAGGTACAAATGAGCTTCGCATCATTCATAGCATCGTTCTTTCACACTGGGCCAGAAGGAGTGCAGGGTTTTGTTCGGCTGTGTCTTTTGGGTGGTTATGAGGCCCATGTGCTTTTTATTTTTATGTTTTTGAGAGACAGCATCTCATGCTGTCATCCAGGCTAGAGTGCAGTGTTGTGATCATAGCTCACTGTAACCTTTAACTCTTGGTCTTAAGTATCCTCCTGTCTCAGCCTCCTAAGCACCTGAACTATAGGCACAAGCCATCACACTCGGCTTTATTTTGTCATATTTTAACTAAATTTATACAGCCCCGTATGGCTAGTAGCTACTGTATTGGACAGTGCAATCATAGAGTTTAAGTAATACCTTGGAAAGTCACTTAATGAATATTCCTTATGATTAATTTGGGAAACAGCCTTTTCTTGTGTTGTTCCCATTAGGATAAAATGATGACAGAGAGAACTCTGTTGAAGGAGCGTTATCAGGAGGTCCTGGACAAGCAGAGGCAAGTGGAGAATCAGCTCCAAGTGCAATTAAAGCAACTTCAGCAAAGGAGAGAAGAAGAAATGAAGAATCACCAGGTATTCTGCTTATATTGAAATTGTCACTGAGATAAGTAACAATTCCTAATCAAATAAAATTAATTTCTGAGATGAGAAAAATAAAAAAGCAGCATTTACTTTTTAAAAGCTATCATAGAATTTTAAGTGTAGAAAGAACCTTTGAGAGCATATTGTACAAACTCTCATTCATATGATAGTTCATAGAGAAAAGTACTATTTATTTAACATTGTGTTGACATACTGACTATCTACCCGGAAAATATTTGATAATATTTCTGTTTCATATTATAATCAAATACATAATCATAGGTAGGTTAAAAATTGACATAGGTGCCAGATTCACTGGCTCACACCTGTAATCCTAGCATCTTAAGAGGCCAAAGTGGGATGATCACTTGAGGCCAGGAGTTTGAGACCAGCCTGAGCAAGTGTGAGACCCCATCTCTACAAAAATAGAAAAATTAACCCAGTGCAGTTGCCTATAGTCTCAGATAGTTGGGAGGCTAAGGCAGGAGGATCACTTGAGTCCAGGAATTTGAAGTTGCAGTGAGCTATGATTGCACCACTGTGCTCTAGCTTGGGCAACAGAGCAAGATCCTCTCTCAAAAAAGTCTCCAAAACGACATACAAAAACTAGAAAGTGGCTTGGTGCCCATAGCTCAGTGGTTAGGGCACCGGCCACATACACCAATGCAGGTGAGTTCAAACCCAGCCCGGGCCTGCTAAACAACGACAACTGCAACAAAAAAAATATCTGGGCGTTGTGGTGGGTTCATGTAGTCCAAGCTACTTGGTAGGCTGAGGCAATAAAATTGCTTGACCCAAAAAAAAAAAAAAAAAAAAAACTAGAAAGAAAAATTAGAAGAAAATTTAGAATATTTATGAAACCTTAAATTGCAAGGGGTCACTTTAAACAAAAGGTAGAAAACTCATAAACCATAAAGAAAGAGACTAATCAATTTAATTACATATAGTTTAAAATTTTGGTATGGCAAATGATATAAAAATAAGTTGGAAGATTAATGTTAGACTGAGAAGAAGAAATACTTGTAGTATATCTAATGAAGGGTTTAATAAGCATGACATTCTGCGATTCCTCCAAATGCATGCTAAAAGTCAACAGTCTAGAGAAAAATTAGAAAAAATTTATTCTGCCATCTTCCTATTGCTGCTATAGCAATTATCATGCCTTTAGTGACTTAAAATAACACATATTTATTAACTTACAGTTCTGAATGTCCTTAGTCCAAAATGTGTACTGGGACAAAATCAAGGGCTGCATTCCTTCTGGGAGTGCTAGGGAAATATATGTTTTATTGCCTTCCAGCTGTTAAAGGTTGCTGTATTCCTTGATTAGTGGCCACCTCCTCCATCTTCAAAGCCAGCATCTGTCTGACCTTTTTTCTGTAGTAACATCTTCCTCTGATCACAGCTATAAATAGGTCTTCGCTTTTAGGGGCTCATGTAATTTGATTGGGCTTACCCAGATAATGCAAGATGCTCTTCCCATTGCAAGGTTCTTACCTTAAATCACACCCATACAGTCCTTTTTGCCATAAAAGGTAACACACACAGAGGTTCCAGGGACTAGGATGTGGACATATTGAGAGAGATTGTTTCATTTTGCCTATCACAGTTATAAATAGTAATTCACTGAAAAGGAAAAGCATATCTATTATAAATGTATGAAAATAAGTTCATGACACTCATTCATTCACCAAATTAATTTTTTTGAGACAAAGTCTCACTCTGTCAGCCTGGGCAGAGTGCTGTGGTGTCATCTCAGCTCACAGCAACCTCAGTCTCTTGGACTCAAGAAACCCTCTTGCCTCAGCCTCCCAAGTAGCTGGTACTATAGGCACTCACTACCATGCCTGGCTAATTTTTCTGGTTTTAGTAGAGTTAGGGTCTCACTTTTGCTCAGGCTGGTCTCTAATTTGTCTTTTTGTTTTTTTTCTTTTTTCTTTTTTTTTTTTTTTATTGTTTCAGGTTAATTTGAGGGTACAAAGAATTAGGTTACAATGTTTGCATTTATTAGATAGAGTCCTTCTTATGTGCCATGCATCCTAACACTGTGCCCATTAAGTGAGAGCATGCCTTCCCCTCCTTCCTACCCTCCCCCCCCTCTCTTGTTCTCCCACCCCCTGCCTTGAATCGATTTGAGTTTTTCTCTTATGGGGGCGTGTATGTAGATCATCTGCTGGCTTCATATTAGTATTGAGTACATTGGATTCTTGCTCCTCCATTCTTATGATACTTTACTAAGAGGAATGTGTTTCAGCTCTATCCAGGTTAATACAAAAAATGGGAAGTCTCTGTCTTTTTTTATGGCTTGGTCTCCCAATTCTTGAGCTCAAGCAATCCCCGACCTCAGCCTCCTAGAGTGCTAGGATTACAAGCGTGAGCCACCCGTCCCAGCCATTCAGCAAATATTTTTTGAGTGCCTGTTAGGCTCTGGGGATTTAGTGGTGAGCAAAACACAGCCTCTTGTTTTCTTTTTTTTCTGAGACAGAGTCTCAAGCTGTTGCCCTGGGTAAAGTGCTATGGCATCATAGCTCACAGCAACCTCCAACTCTTGGGCTCAAATGATCCTCTTGCCTCAGTTTCTGTTTTTTAGTAGAGATGGGGTCTTACTTTTGCTGGTCTCGAACTTGTGAACTCAAGCAATCCACCCGCTTCAGCCTCCCAGAGTGCTAGGATTTACAGGCATGAGCCACTGTCCCCAGCCACAGTGTCTGTTTTCATGGAATGGTTATTTAATAGAAGTTAGGAAAATGCCCGTTATAAGTATTAGATACCGTTTTATCCTTCTTGCTCTCCCTCACCCAGGAAATTGGCAGAAACGAAATAAATTGTCAAGGGTGAGGAAAAATGAATTCCTTCAGACATTGGTAGGGGTATGAATTTTTATGATTGTTTTGGAATAGTTATTAGGAATTGTCAGTTAAAATTTAATATGTACATGTACTTTGATCTAGCAATCTTATTACTAGGAGTTCATTTTTTATATGAAAAGTGTAGACATACAGAATGTTAATTGCAACATTGTTTTTAAAAATTAATTAGATTAGATTAGAGATGCCATTATAAAGATTTGGAATCAACCTGTTGATCTTTGAACAGAATGGTTGGATAAATTTGGATATATCCACTGATATCATATTATGTAGCTTTTTTGTTTGTTTGTTTTTGAGGCTGAGTGTTACTCTCTTGCTGAGGCTAGAGAGTCATGGTGTTAGCCTAGCTCACAGCAACCTCAAACTCCTGAGTTCAAGGGATACTCTTGCCTCAGACTCCTGAGTAGCACTCGCCACTATGGCTAATTTTTCTATTTGTAATAGAGACAGGGTCTCACTCTTGCTCAGGCTGGTTTTGAGCTCCTGAGCTCAATTATCCTACCACCTCAGTCTTCCAGAGTGCTAAGATTATAGGCATGAGCTATGATGCCTAGCCTTTATGCAGCTATTGTTGAGTTAGATCTATATTTATTGACATGATATGTTCATATCTAGTGCAAAAAATCAGGACTTTTTTGCTTGTAGCACAGTGGTTACGGTGCCAGCCACATACACCGAGGGCAGGTCCGAACCTGGCCTGGGCCAGCTAAAGAACTGCAACGAAAAACAGCCAGGTGGAAAAAAAAAAAAATAGCCAGGTGTTGTGGCAGGTGCCTGTAGTCCCAGCTACTTGGGAGGCTGAGGCAAGAGAATCGCTTAAGCCCAAGAGTTTGAGGTTGCTGTGAACTGTGACACTACAGCACTCTACTGAGGGTGAAATAGTATGACTCTGTCTCAAATAAATTAATAAATAAATGAAATCAGGATGTGGAATTGTGTATATTAAATGACATGAAAACAGCTCCCCTACACACACACACACACACACACACACACACAAGGCCAGGTGTGGTGGCTCATGCCTATAATCAATCCTAGCACTCTGGGAGGCCCAGGTGGGCAGATTGCTTGAGGTCAGGAGTTCAAGACCAGCCTGAGCAAAGTGAGATCCCATCTCTACTTAAAAGTAGAAAAATTAGCTAAGCCTGGTGGCCCATACCTGAAGTCCCACCTACTTGGGAGGCTGACTTAGAAGGATCGCTTGAGCTCAGAAGTTTGAGGTTCCTATGAGCTATGCTGAGGCCAAGGCACTGTAGTTCAGGTGACAGAATGAGACTGTGTCCCTACCCGCCTCCCCAAACAAAACGAAACAAAACAAAAAACAAAAAAGTAGACAACACATACATAAATATATACATATATTTGTGTGAGAATGAAGAAAGATGTACAAGTGTAATACAAAGCAGTTAACACATTAATTAACCTTATGAATGGAAGTGGTATGAACTGGAGGGTGACTGTTTATTACCTTTATCACTTTTTTTCTTTGTGACAGAGTCTTACTTTGTTGCCCTCCACTAAAGGCGCCTGTAATAATGCCTGGCTATTTTTGAGAGATAAGGTCTTGCTCTTCTTGCTCAGGCTGGTCTTGAACTCCTGAGCTCGAGCAATCCACCCACCTCAGCCTCCCAGAGTGCCAGAATTACAGGCGTGAGCCACTGTGCCCAGCCACTTTTGTATTTTTTGACTTCTTATTAAAAATATATATGAATATATTTGTTGTTGTTAAATAGTAAAACAAACCCAAACACATAATAAGGTAGCACTGTAACAAAATAAAATAAGACCGCATTTGTTGGATGTAGCAAACTCCCACTTGGTGCAAGAACGACTTTCTTAGCATTCTTGACAGGTGTTCATTCAGCCTTATTTGAATACCAATAATGGAGTGCTTATTGCTTTGCAAGGCAGTATATTACATTTTTGAGTAGTTGTGGCTGTTAGAATTATTTTTCCTGTTGAATTGAAATCTTCATTACTGTAACTTTCTCCTTTAGGTCTGACTGCTGGGTTTTGGAGTTACTCATCAAACACATTCTTTCAATTCAATTTGAATTCATTAAAGTCAATATTTGAATTTTTGATAGTTGAAAATAACCTCCAGATCAAAAAAATTAACTTATTTCCTCTTCATTTGTGTGTGACTTAATTGTGTGGGACTCAGGAGATATTAAAGGCTATTCAAGATGTGACAATAAAGCGGGAAGAAACAAAGAAGAAGATAGAGAAAGAAAAGAAGGAGTTTTTGCAGAAGGAGCAGGATCTGAAAGCTGAAATTGAGAAGCTTTGTGAGAAAGGCAGAAGGTAATTGATGCTGTTAAGAGTAAAAACCCTGTGTGTTTGGTGCACGTGTGCTCAAATACAAATGTAAGGGACCAGCTCCATTTGTGTTTTTAGGTATTTTTTTCTTTCAGTCTAATTTTTGTTTGAAAAACAAATGAACAAGTCAAATTTCTCTAATGACTTTAGCTTTTTCAGTGCCTTATGTTAGACTTGATAGAAAAAAGTTTCGGGGATTTATTTATCATTTTTTTCTCTCTTCCCCAGCTCACCTAGCCAGTCCTTTTCTCTCTTCTACCTCTTCTGCCAAGGTTCAGGCCTCACCCCTAAGCAACCTCCTCCCAGGATTCACAGCCGCCCAACATCCCTGGGCTATCAGAGCTGGGGCTCTTTGAAACACACACCTGATCTATACCAAAGGATCTAGAAGTTGTGAGGTATCAGACTCACACACAATCTAGGGAGTTTCATAATTCCCCAGGCCTGGCAGTCACACCTTCCCTGGCCCACCAGCCCCTTGCACAGACCCACTGTCAGGCACCTGCACCAGCCTTTCTGGCTTCACTCCTGTCTGTGCCTTCTCTTGTCTGTTCCCACAGGCCTGAACACTCTTTCAGAGGGTCCATTTAGAGGACACACTCACAGCTGACTAGAGGCAGCTGACCAGAAGCTGAGGTTTTCTCAGCTTGGTGATCTATAAGGTTTACCACATTTGTGAAATTTTCTGACATCATTCTCAAATAGTTTTTCAGCCCCTTTCTTTCCTTTCCTTTCCTTCTAAGACTCCACATTTGGATATGGTCCTGTTCCTCACCGAGACTGTTCATTTCATTTTTTTTATATTAAAACATATTTTTGTTTTCTAAGTATTTCTTTTTTTTTTTTTTTTAAATTGTTGGGGATTCATTTCAATTCAATTCAAGACCTTATCTCTCAAAATAAGCCAGGTTACACTGACTGCAGTTGTTAGGTAAAGTCCCTCTTGAGACTGTTCATTTCTTGTCAATCATTTTTACTCTGTCCTCTTATGGAGTAATTTTTATTGATGTATCTTCCAATATACTTACTCTTTCTTTTTTGAGACAAAAATCTCAATTTGTCACCCTGGTGGAGTGCCAAGGCGTCCTAGCTCACATCAATCTCAAACTCTTATGCTTAAGTAATCTTCTTGCTTCATTTTTTCCATTTTTAGTAGAGACAGGATCTCACTCTTGCTCAGGCTAGTCTTGAACTTGTGAGCTCAAACACTCCACCCACCTTGGCCTCCCAGAGTGCTGGGATAATAGGTGTGAGCCACTGCACCTGGCATTACTCTTCTTAAATCATTTTCATTCTGCTCTTAAGCCCATGCAGCAAATGTCATTATTTCTAATATTATATTTTTCTTCATCCAGCTAACGCAAGCCGTGTAACCTGGCTCATTGTACCTTCAATGATTCACCAACAATAAGAAAAAATAAGAATAATATATTTTTCAATTCTGTCCTTTCAATTTAGTTATTTGTTTTGAAATAGTTTTGTTAGCTGTGTTTGGTGGCTCATGCCTGTAATCCTAGCACTCTGGGAGGCTGAGGCAGGTGGATTGCTTGAGCTCACAAGTTCAAGACCATCCTGAGCAAGAGCCAGACCCTGTCTCTAAAAATATAGCTGGGTTCATACCTGTAATCTTAGCACTCAGGGAGGCATAGGTAGATGGATCGCCTGAGCTCACGAGTTTGAGAACGGCCTGAGCAAAAGTGAGACCCTGTCTTTAAAAATAGCCAGGCATTTTGGCGGGTGCCTATAGTTTCAGCTACAGGTAAGCTGAGGCAAGAGAATCACTTGAACTCAAGAGTTTGAGGTTACCCTGAGCTATGATGAGACAGAACTCTACCAAGGGCAACATACTGAGACTCTGTCTCAAAACAATTTTTAAAAAAGTTTTTGTTTTTTTGTTGAGAGATCTTATTTGTTCATTCTTTGTGATCATTTTTTTTTTGTCCTTTTAACATGGTTAAAATAGATGCTTTAGAATCCTTGCCTGAAATTCCAATATGTTAGTTACCATGAAATCTTGATTGCTTTTTTTCTTGACCAAGAGTCAATAATCAACAGCATTATCTTAAACAAGAGACCAGAAGCAAAATATATACCATTTGATTCTGTTTACATGAAATTCTGGAAAAGATAAAACTATAGTAAGGGAGAGCAAATCAGTGGTTGCTAGTTGGCTCAGAGTGGAGAGAAAGGGTTGACTGCCATGTGGTCAATACATACATTAGGCCTTGCAAAGACTGTGCAGTCTCTGGCACAACTCTTCATCTCTGCTGTTATAGCAAGAGAGCAACCTTAGTCAATATGTAAACAATGAGAGTGGCTGTGTTCCAGTAAAACTTTACTTACAATTATAGATGGCAGGCTGGATTTGCCGCGTGGGCTGTAGTTTGCCAGTCCCTACTCTTGATTGTGGATCACATTTCTTCTTGCTTTTTTTTTTTTTTTTTTTTTTTAATAAAATATTTTATTTAATTTACTCTTGCTTTTTTTTTTGGTTATTATGGTGTATACTGAATAGTTGTTAT
>CAUYPK010156161.1:0-40787 GCA_963574355.1 Loris lydekkerianus
ATGCAAACAAAAGCAACCAATGCAACTTGGACTCTACCAACAAATGCAAACAAAAGCAACCAATGCAACTTGGACTCTACCAACAAATGCAAACAAAAGCAACCAATGCAACTTGGACTCTACCAAAAAATTCAAACAAAAGCAACCAATGCAACTTTGACTCTACCTAACAAATGCAAACAAAAGCAACCAATGCAACTTGGACTCTACCTAACAAATGCAAACAAAAGCAACCAATGCACCTTGGACTCTACCAACAAATGCAAACCAAGTAACCTAATCATCTGTACCCTCATATTAATCTGAAAAAAAGACTGCCCTAGTGACTTGATTTAACAGGGAAGATGGGTCTGTGCTCTCCTAGTAAGAGGTGAAGGCCTACAAGCTTCTGCAGGAAGGTTCTCAGAGGACCCTGCCCTCATCCTTTTCAGCTCTGGGGCCCTTCACTGAGAGATTCTTCTGCTTGAGGAGCCTTCCTGGCTTCTTGCAGGGCTCCAAATCACCATGAAAGTGCAGGTGGTGGAGTATTTCCCAACACTAACAACCACTTCTCTGATTCTCTGGAACCAATAGGGTATTCAGCAATTCAATTCAATTCTGACATTAACAGCCCAGAGTTAGCATAGACCTGACAGGTTAAAGGGACCAGACCTACGAAAAGGTCCCCATTAGACCCTAGTCGCAAGTCTTGGGTCCCTCTTGTTACTTCTGAATGGCTGATTAGAAATTGGGATTTCTAAAAAATAACTAAATCTCACAATGCCAGAGGGAAGGGGACACGAGTGGGAGATCTCTAAGGCTTCTGAGCACAGAAGCTTCTGTCCCTGTGGAGCTGGGGCTCATCAACTCTCCAAACCCTATTGTTTAGGAGTTTCTATGGAGGTTTTGTTACAGAGGCATGACGACTTATTAACTCAGTCTCCAGCCCTCCCTCTCTCCCCAGAAGTTGTGGGTGGGGGGGTTCGAAAGCTCCAGATCTTTTTTTTGTATTAAATCATAACTGTATACATGAATGCATTTATGGGGTGCAATGTGCTGATTTCATATACAATGTGGAATGCTAACATCAAACTCAGAGAAATGCAAATCAAAACCCCTTTGAGATAGAATCTAACTCTTGTAAGAGTAGCCCACATAACAAAAGGTTCAGATTTCTGATCAGGGTTTGGTCTTCCTGGGACCAGCTCCCCATCCTGAAGCTATCTAGGGGCCCATGGAGAGTCACCTCATTTGAACAAAACTCAACTCTCATCTCCTCGATAGTGCGGGAAATTCCAAGGGCTTTAAGAGTTATGTGTCAGGAACCACAGGTGGTCAGTCGACTCTGGAGGTACTCCCCGGGTTGGGGCACGCCCAGGGGAGTCCCCTGCAGCCCAAGCTCAGCAGCATCCCTTCCTGCCCCCAGTAAGCAGTGTCTCTGGCCTGTGGAAGAGGGAACTGGGAGCAGCTGCTTCTGTATCTCCTGGGACTTACCTGTCCCAACTCTGTTCGTGGCCACTGGCTGAGTCAGGAAGCCCCCAATCCAGAAAGCTCAGGACTTGCCCAGAGAAGAGGGTGTGTGGTCGGGGGGAGGCCATGTCTGTGCCACCTGTGTGGTGTCGCTGGCCAATGATGTCTCACCAAAGTGGGAACCTCCATCCCAGGTGTATTTGTAGCAGCAGGAGTAAGTTGACACTCACGGCTCACTAGGCTTCCAGAGGTGGCAAAAATCTGCTAATCTTCAAGCCTTGGAGGGAGGTGTGAACCCCCAGGTTGTAGATGAGTAACTGGAGGTGCCTATAGAAGTTTGAAAACTTGCTCAAGGTCACAGAGCCTGAAAGAGGCGGAGCAGGATTCATACCCACATTTTTTGGGTGCCACCACTGGGTCATTTCTTGATGCTTACACATTCACATTAGGGTGACAGATGCTGGACCCAAGAGAGCTGATCCCTAGAGGCCAACCAGACAAACAGCAGCCAGGTGACTTACCCCATACACTCAGTCTTAGCCCAGAAATGCCCAAGAGATCTGGGTCACGAGGTGAGCAGTCCAAGATGTAGGCAGCAACCTCCACTGTGAATTTTCTCAACTATCCAAGCCTTCATCCTGGGGTCTATGGGACCCTGTGAGGAGGCACATGTGTGCTTCCAGGAATGCAAACTTCCAGCTAAGAGAGGCTGCATGGACCTTCTTGCTCCCTGGGACAATGGGGCCACCCAGAAGCCCAACCCTGCATTACGTGGAGAGACCTGGGCAGGCCTCCCCGAGATAACCCTGTAGGAAGTTCATCAGCTGGTGTAGACAAGCTGTGATGCCCAATATCCAAACAACTTCACCCCCAACTCCCTTTCCCCCCCCTGGGGCAATTCTGCTGCCTTCATTGAATCCACAGATTCTTCCACCACCATCTCTGGGAGGCAACCCCTAGTCCTCTACCCCACTCCTTCCTGCCCCCCTGAACTGCTATTAGCACTTCGTAGTTGTATCATTATCTTTTTTAAAACACTAGGTGCTCAAGGAACTTGTCAGGGAGAACAAAAAATAACTAAATGAGCATTTGATGTTAAACCACTTCCATCCCTCCCTCCAAGTTCTTTTTTTGACCTTTGTGGGAGGCTATACACAGATCTCCACATCTTGGGAAACAGCATGCACGTGGCATGCTGAGGTCTCCTTCTAGAAACGTTTGTTTCGGAGGCACATTCCCATGTATGGGCTTCAGTGCCGTGCCCGTCTCCAACGGCTCTGCAGCAGTCTGCTCTGTGAACGCTTTGGGCTTTGCTTAGTCATTACAGGATCGCTGGGCATTTGGGTTGCTTCCAGCTCATTGCTATTATAAATAGCAGGCTGCCTCCTGCTTGCTTTTGCATTTAATCACCCACTGCTTAGCTAGTTAACTGTTTCTTGGGGCTAGTCCTACCTCACCAGAGGTAGGGATGTGGTTTAACCTTCAGTATCCCCCTTACTACCCAAAGAAGAGCTTTAGATGGGTGTCTAACCTTTTTTTTTTTTTTTGCTTCTCTGCTGCACATTGGAAGAAGAATTGTCTTGGGATGCACATGAAATACACAAACACTAATGAAAGCTAATGAGCAAAAACAAAAGGTCCGTGAATATTTTTCTTAATATGATAGGGGATTATGCCTCACATAATCCTCATGCAGCCTGAGGGCCACAGTTGGACACCCCTGCACATAGCTAGCAATGCATTGAACTCTTGTGATTTGCCACACCCTGGAGTGAGGGTTGTCCATACAATATCTCATTTAGTCCTCATAGCTACCCTGTGTGGTAGGTGGGACTGTGATTTCTCATTTCATAACAAAAGGAAGTAGCACTTCATGTAATCGGGTGATTTTCTCAGAGCAGCATGGCCAGTGAAAGGTGGGGTGTGGACCTGGCCTCCACCAGCTGATTCCACACACACCTGCTCAGCCTGCCTCACTGAAGGTGGCTGGACAGTGTGTGTGGCTCCTGTGGCCTCCTGGTTGGTCCGAGGCTGAAGTTGGGCAGTGTGTTTCGACATGCAGCTTGCCAAGAACATTCCTCAAGGTCAACCCCACCCGAGATCCCATGATTGAAAGTAACTCGTGTGCTGCTAATTCCAGGTAGAAGGCTGTTGTTGGGCGGTCGCACCTGTTTGGTCCCCAGCCCCGTGACCATCTCACTAGGTTCAAAGTAGACTGTGCTTTCCCATTCCAGCTTCCTAAACTGAGTTTTCCCAACAGAAGGAGTGATCGTCCTCTGATTCATACTGAGTAAAGGGAGAAGGGAAAAAGGAAGGAATTCTGCTCCTGGGTCCCTTTGCACTTCAAATACTTTGCACGAACAGAACTGCAGATGTGCCCTCTGCTGAGGAAGCTTTGAGGGCCAGCATTAACTAGCCCTGCCGCCGAGAGAGGGCTGGCAGGGTGACAACCCAAGGAGACGAAAGGGCAGAGCCCCGTCCCCCTTCTCTTTCTGAAACTCCTGCTGAGAGAGTTGGCTCTGACAGGCCTGGCTGGGCTCAGGACAGCTGCAGTGGCTGAATTAGTCCTCTGTCGTCACCTGCTCAGTGCCGTGAATTGGAAAGCACAGTCTCTGCCCCCTGATTCCTGCAGTCAGCCCTGTCCTCCCTGTCTTAATCACTATTTCTTTTCTTTCTTTCTTTTTTTTTTTTTTTTTTTGAGACAGAGTCTCACTATGTCATCCTGGGTAGAGTGCTATGGCGTCACAGCTCACAGCAACCTCCAACCCTTGGGCTTAAGTGATTCGCTTGCCTCAGCCTTCCGAATAGCTGGGACTACAGGCGCCCGCCACAATGCCCGGCTATTTTTTATTTTGGTTGTAGTTGTCCTTGTTGTTGGCCCCAGCTGGGTTCGAACCCGCCAGCTCCGGTGTATGTGGCAGCCCCCTAGCCGCTGAGCTACAGGGGCTGAGTTCTAATCACTATTTCTACACTTGGAGAAAAGGAGACTCGAAGGCGTCAGGACTGGAAAAAACCTTTCCAATAGCATCTGATTTAGATATCTGCCTCCAAAGACGAGTGTCCACTTTGCAGGTGAGAGAGTGAAGTCTGGAGAGGGAAACAAGCAGGCTCAGTGACCTGCGAGAGCTCACACAGCCCCAAAGGGCCAAGTACGTCACAGTGACAAGCTCTGGACCAGGAACCTACCAGTTATCAAATGTCTTTTAAAATAGCATGATTTTTTTTTTTTTCTCTGATTAGAAAAGTAGTACATTCTCATTTTAGAAACTGTAGAAAGAATATAAGGGAAGGAAAAATTATCTCCTCAGCCAAGGACAACTCAATATCGACACTTTGGTATATTACACCATCTTCTTTATGCATATGCTTTTCATATAATTTTGTTCATTTACATAAAAATTTTGGTAGCCCACTTTTCTCGCTTAACTAATTCTCTAATAATTAAGAGATCTTTGTAAATATGCTTTTGATAACGACACACATTTTGTGGCACAACATGACAAAGCTTTTCGTAAGTATTTTCTTAGCTCATCAATTCCATTTTTTTTTTTTTTTTTTTTTTTTTTTTTTGCTATTATAAGAAATACTGAGATTCACATTTGGGGAATAAAGTCTAGATTTTGTGAATCCCATAATCTAGATTCCCTAGAAATGAAAGTACAGGGGGGAATGTAGGGTTTCAAAGGTTCGTGGTAAATGGTGCCCAGTCACTTTTCAGAGGCGTCAAAGCCCTTGTAACAGAGCCTGCTCTGCCCACAACCCTCTCCGGTTTGAGTACTGTCATTAAATATTTAAAAATATTTAATAAAAATGATCAAAGTCCATCAACATCTCCAGTCGTGGTTCTGTTTATGTTTTCCAGCTCTGTTAGTCATTCGGCTAATGATAACTTATTTATAGAGCGTTTCCTACATACCAGATGCTGCGCTAAGCTCCCCACTTGCATTTTCACATTTAATCTTCCCAGGGTTCCTAAGCTGGTCTTCTCATTGTATTAGCCTTACAGATAAGAAAGCAGAGACACAGAGAGGTAAAGTGAGTTGCCTCAAACACATAGCTAGTAAGTGGTAAGAATTTAATGTTTGAGAGTCTGGACCTACACCTGTGTTCCTTGGCACAGCCCTGAATGCCTGGGGTCAGGGTGGGGCAGGCCTGCCTCAGTTCTTTCTACATGGCCTGTATTCCTGGTTTCGACGAGGGGTCCCTGATCTTCCCACTTGGTTGCATAATGGCCAAGACAAGAAGTAAGAAAACCCCAGGGTCTAACCAACTAAACCAGCCAGCAGCCTCTACTGTGCCCAACATATTCAACTCTAAGAGGACACGGAGGTTGCTACAGCAGCCAACTGGCGCCACCATGGCCCTCTACCTAGCTACCACCCACAGCCTTAAGATACATCTACCTAGTTCCAGCTTTGGTCCCTTCCAATCTATTTTCCACTTCAGCTCCAGTGATCTTTATCAATAAAAATATTGATCCCCATATTTTCTTATCTCAGACACTTCAATGGTTCTGTATGACACTCAGGATGAAAATCCTAAGTCCTGAGTGTGTCGCACAAGATAGTTCACTATTTACCAGTCTCAATGCTGCTCTAGACCCAAGACATTCCCCTCCTGCCCCTCAGCTGTTTGGAATTATTTGCATTTGTAGGGAGGGAACATCAAAAGCCTTTGTGCAGTTTTGTCCCCATGGATCATTCTTTCCATTTCCTCTCTCCCTGCACCTGGTCGACTCAGTCACTCCTGTGTTCTAGGTTAAGTGCCATTTTCTGTGGGACCCCTTAGTGTCCATATATTCCAAGTTTGAGTTAAGTGTTCCTCTTGTGGGATGGCATTGCTTATAACATTTGTCACACAACATTTTAAATGGCGATTTACTTACGTCTTTTCCCACTAGAATGTAAGATCCCCAAGGGAAGTGTTAATTATCTAAAACTTGGAAGTAAGGCCCAAAGAAGACTGCACACCTAACTCAAGAGCATTACCCAAGACATCTGCCTGCAGTTACCAGCTCTCTAGGGGATATTGTCCTGACTGATAGTTTACTATTGATTAGACCTAGACTCTAAAATTCCACGTTAACTTGTAGAAAACCGATAAACTGCAAATCATTTTTGTCCAGGACAGGTGCAAATGATTTCCAGTTGGTAGAAAAGAATACCTGCTGGTGTCCTGTTAAATTACCTTGTTGGATGGTAGCCAGTTTTGAACATAATTTTGAAAGTTTATTCCATCATTCCTTCGTCCCCATCTTTCCTTCTCTGTATATACACAAGCATCAGTGTATCTGTGTGTATATGTTTTCTCACAGCTTCTTCAGGTCCTGTTAGTCCTATCAGTAGTGATTTAATGATTGAAATAAGTCATTGGCAAGTGTGCTGCTTGGCAAGCTTCCAACAAGAGCCTGTCTCAGGCGTGTGTTAGCCTGTAGGTTCTGGGTGCGGTGCCTTCTGTATCTTTTATAGCCGTGGTCTCCAACATCTGGGCCAGGGACTGGTCTCTGCAGTCTGTTAGGAACTGGGCTGCACAGCAGGAGGTTAAAGGCAGGCCAGCGAGTGAAGCCTCATCTGTATTTACAGCCGCTCCCCATGGCTGCCATCACTGCCTGAGCTCCGCCTCCTGTCACCTTGGCGACAGCACTGGCTTCTCAGAGGAGCGTGAACCCTACTGCAAACATGTGAGGGAATCTAGGTTGTGTACTCCTTATGAGACTGTAATGCCCCCCGCCCCCCACCCAGTTTGTGGAAAAATTGTCTTCCATGACACTGGTCCCTGGTGCCAAAAAGGTTGTGGACTGCAGTGATCTATAGCTTTCAGGCCAAGGTCAGGCCCAGACAGTGACAGAGCCCAGGGTTACTACAAGCCTGGCCACGTCTGTCCTTTTTTTCTAAGGGGACACCTCTGGCCTGGAGCTCCTTGAGCCAGAATTCCTCAGAGCTAATGACCTGAGGCTCTTCCTTCCTCTCCTCCTTCATTCCCGGGGGTCAGACCCGCATCACGCGCTAAAAGCCCTCCCTGCCTCATTTTGCCTGCCCTCTCTCTTATTCCTATGCACAACAAATGTTCCTCCCAATGTATATCCTGCACTTTTGGCTTTGTCTTGGTACCTTCTTCTTGGAGGACCCAATATGACACATATACTCCCCATCAGTTGATATAATCATATTGTTTTTGAATTTTTGAAAATTCTACCTTGCCAGAAAGTCAGAGATAGTCATCCTGCCAGTCTAGCCAAGCACAGCATTGCTATCCACGGCATTTGGAGAACGTGTGAATAAGAAAAGACCCATTTTGCTGTTGGAGGCATGTGTGTGTACTTTATAGCCCTGTGGTCTTGGATGGGCTGGAGCCCTGATCTGAAGGTAACTGGGCCACATTGGTGATTATGCTTCAAAGCAACTGGAAATAACACCAGAATCACCTTGAAGTCTGAGATGCTTGGGTGTCAGTGTCTCCTACCTGCCCGGGAAGAAAGGAGCAGACATGTGACAGACAGGAACTGAAGGAAGTGCCCTGCACCCAGAGAGGTGATGTGACCTGCTAGGACTGAGTGGCAGCATGGCTTGGGAAGGTCCTCCCTGTGGCTGGACCCCTGGGACACTGCTGCTGCACAGAAGTGGGCTGTAGTGCTTCCTGCCAAGGGCTTAGCAGGAAGGGGGCCTTATTCCCTCAGGGCCTGGGGAATTGGAATGCTAATTCAGAAGTTCTCTCATATTCTTGGCAGGTACACAAACTATGAAAACCAGTACTTAAAATTATATTTCTGATCGTGCCATTTTCTCTGCTCGATTATTCAGCAAGTTGAATAGATGATTATGAATCATCCAGAGTGCAGCTAATGAAATATTTGATAAATAGAATTTAGTGCTTTTCATCTGCAGAGAGCTTTCCTGACATTAACTAATTAGGCCAAAGTAAGGTATCACCTTCATTCTACAGATGGCAAAACTGGCAAAGGGAAGATGTTTAAAGTAGCAAAATAAAATAAAAAAAAAAATAATAAAAAATAAAATAAAATAAAATCGTGTGATTGCAGGGCAGAGGGATGCCTAGAGCAAGAGAGCGATAGCGTCTGTGCAAAATCCAGCAATCTTTGGGCAGGTTCCTGTCATTGCACAATTGTCACTATTTGCTTCTGGGCAAGGGGAGACCTGTGTCCCAGATACCCCCGCGCAGGGACGGACTGCCGCAGAGTCAGCCCAAGTTCTTTGTGCTGGAAACAAAGTAGCAGGGAATGTGGAGTCTGTGCCTGGGGTCCTGGAGGCGAAGTCTCAGCGCCACCCACTCCCTTGTTGAGAGCCGCCGCCTCCTTGGGAGCTCGTGACTCCGGCGAGGCTGGCGGGGGCTTCTGCGGGTGAGCGACAGCGCCACCTGCCGTCCACAGCCATCCCTCGCGCTGCCCCCGCGGCCCGGTGCCAGCGTCATCCCTGCAGTGTTTGCTCTGCTGGCCAGTCTGGGCTCTCTGGAGTCCTGGCGTCGCCAGCTGGAGAGAGTGCAGCTGCCAGGCTGTGTCAAAGGTAATATAAATCTGCCAGAGGACCATTTGGATATTAGCAGCGAGCATCTCACCCTAACCCTGCCACCTCTGAATTAAAATTAGTGATAATGAAGAAATTTAGATTGGTGAGCCAATGGGCGCAGAGGTGCTACCCCGTGGGGCTGGGGGAAGCAATAGACTGTGGGGGCGGGGAGTACGGGGGAGGGATGGGCCACATGTCCACTTCTGCTTCTTTCCTCAGACTACTCAATTGTTTTGCGGGGAGGTGGTTGGGGCAGTGGGAATCCTGGGATTGGCACAGCCATTGAGCATAGTGTGGTGAAGACCCCAGTTTGGTCGTGGGCCATCAGTTGCCCATTCAGGGTCTCCAAGGGAGGGGGTTCACAGAAGATGCCACCTCAATATTTCACTCCCTGCAAGTGAACAAAGATGGAGCTGTCTCCATTTGTTCTCCCAGATGGTAGGTAGAGACTCCTGAGGCCCGCCCATTTTCAGAGACCAGTGTGACTCAGTTTCCCATTCTGCACAACAGGGAACCCCAAGCAACCCTGTCTTCACAGAAGCCCAGAAAGGGGTCTGAGGCCATTCGGACTCTAAAGCCAAGGGAAGCAAAACCCTTCTGCAGCCGGGTGTCTGGAGCGGGTAACAATCTCTCTCCCACCCCGACAGGGAAGCTGCAGAGTTCAGGGGATGGGGAGGAGGGCTTCCCTTTCTCCAGGCCGCTTTTAGAATGGATTTTCCAGACAGCTCTCTGTGGTTGCTGCAGCCCTGCGCAGCGGGGTCCCACCAGGAACCACCTGAGTGGCTCCCAGGGACAGCTGGCCCATTCCTCCTCCACCGGACACACCTTGAGCTGAAGCTATCAGGATGCAACTTTAGATTTCTAAGAAGTGCTGGGGCTGTGTCCTGAGGAAGAGGCCAACTGGCTGGGGAGCATAATGCTGGGCCACCAGCTGAGTCCCAAGGGGACATTTGCTCCACGATTCCTGCTGGTGGAATCTTGCCTCCCATCAGGGCCCCCAGGAATTCTGAACGTCCATGTGAGGCTGCCGAAGTGTCAGTGGGTTTTCTCTGTTGCTTCTCTAGTGACCTGTATCACCAACTGGGCTGGCCCAAGCGGACTAAAGGTTTTGAGCATTGTACCCTTTCCACATGACTGGACATTGGCTGTGAGCCAGCCAGGGCTTTGTTTCCCTTACAGTCACGTGAGGGCACAAGGCACAGAGAGGTTACATCACTTGCTTGAGCTCAACAGCTATCAGAGATAGAGGAGGAGTGGGAGGCCTTAGAGACCCTGGAACCCCCTTCCCCGGTGACACCCCCTCCCTGTTATTGTGCTTGCAGGGCCAGCATCGCCCCCCCGCCCCACCGCGGTCATCTTAACCTCCAACATAAATGGCCGAGGCAGAGAGGGTGGACAAAAGGCCATCCTCTTTCATACTTGGAAAAGTCAAGCTTTGGGTCAGAGACTGAGAATCTGTATGGCGGGAGCAGGATGTAGAGGAGTTCAAAGCAAGGTCAAATTCACCTTCTCCCATTTACCAGCAGCAGGAGGATGACAAAGAGCAGGAACCTCATCTATAACACGAAAGCAAGGTCCTCTCCTGGTTGCTTGTGAGGATTTGATGCAATTGTGCAGATTTATGTGGTTACTCTCCAACCCTGTCCTAAGTCCCTTCCCAATGGGAGAGTTGACACTGGGTCCTTGTTCATCTCGATTATTCAATAATAATCAGATGCAGATGGAGTTCAGACAACTAAATCTGGGTGCAAAGCTTCCGCCATGCCTAGATCTATGACCTCAGCCAAGTCCCTAAAGCTCTTTTTTAATAACATATCCTTTTTATTTTTTATTCTTTTTATATTTTATTCTTTTTTAATAACATATCCAATCTACCTCCAAGACTTTTTTAAAAGACATTTTTTTTTTTTTTTTTTTGGAGATAGAGTCTCACTCTGGCACCCTGACTAGAGTGCTATGGCATCACAGCTCACAGCAACCTCAAGCTCTTGGGCTCAAGTGATGGTTTTGCCACAATGTTTCTATTTTTGGTAGAGATGGAGTCACACTCTTGCTCAGGCTGGTCTTGAACTCCTGAGCTCAAGCAATCCACCTGTCTTGGCCTTCCAGAGTGCCAGGATTATAGGCATGAACCACCATGCCTGGCCAAAAGAGCAAAAATTTTTAAAAAATTAATCATATGGGGTCGGGCACAGTGGCTCACACCTTTAATCCTAGCACTCTGGGAGGCTAAGGTTGGTGACCACCCTGAGCAAGAATGAGATCCTGTCTCTACTAAAAACAGAAAAGCTACCTGGGTGTTATGGTTGTGGCAGGTGCCTGTAGCCCCAGCTACTTGGGAGGCTGAGGCAAGAGGATCGCTTGAGCCCAAGAGTTTGAGGTTGCTGTGAGGTATGATGACACCACAGCACTCTACCCAGGGCGACCTGAGTAAGACTCTGTCTCCCAAAAGGAAACTGCTACTGAAAAAAATACCAATTATATTTGCCCTTCCACCCCTCATCCCTGTCCTGTTTTATTTTTCTTTGCTTCCGTATGAACATAAGGCTCTTTGGTTGGTTGTTGGTCAATATTTCTTTACCTTTATGGAGCTAACAAATCATGCTCTATATATTTCAGGATGAATGCTAAAATGGTGTTCAGATGGTAAAGTTGGACTTAATAATTCAGTGAGATTTAATAACAGACAATTTATGTCAATTTCCAGATAATACGAGTCAGTTCCAATATGTCTCTTAAGAGATTTCTGGAACTCCTTGGCATCTGATGTCAGCACCATTTCCCACAGCTCTGCTGAGGCTGTGAGGGGACACTGGGGCTGGGGTGTCAGGGACACCACCTGCCTTGGTGTTACAGTGCATTCATTTCTCTTCCTGCTGCTTGCTTTTCAATCTCAGCAGCACAGATAGAAAAGCTCTGTAGATGGCTGGTTCATTATTAGAAAGGAGGGATGCTGGCCTGTTAATCTTCCTTCTCTATTAATCCCCAAGGATCAGCATTATACACTGCCAAACCAGTGGGCTATTTCCACGCAAGCTCAATGCTCAGAGCAAATCCGCAGTGCTGATTATAGAAACAGAAAACCTCTGATGTTTTTGCCTTGCAAATCCACCGTTCTGACCCAATCCTTGCACATCCATTGCAGGTAGGCTGAAGCAGCTGTCATCCTTCTACTGACGGGGAAAGATCTGATGTGCTTGCAATGCAATGCATTTACTTTTTAAAAGTAGGAAATGCCATAACAATATAATCAATTTTCAATGATTTACATTTGCATCATTATCTTGATCTATCGACTTGTTATTATCTTTGTACAGAGGTCTGTTTTGAGCCTTACTCTGGATCTGAGGTCAAGCTTGTGAAAAGGAACCTCAGATTCTCTCTCTGGACCCTCCCTTGGTGCTGTTCACCCTCAGCAATGAATGAAGAATGGCTCAGGGGGAGGCTGGTAGGGTCGGGGGCCCTGGGAAATCCTTGATTTAAGTCTTCCCGCTGAGACTGCTATGGTTGCAGACCTCACAGGCACATAAACAAACATCTGAGGACCAGTGTCCGCCACCTACTGTTAACAGGAAAGTTAAGATGCAGAACACATTTTCTCTTTAAAAAAATATGAGCTTACACACCAATGTTAGTAGATGTAAAGGCAAGTGTAGGGAATATAACTCATGTTCTTAACATACTTCTATTAATATTTGGGAAGGAACATTATATATAATTTTTAATTCCCAAATTATATATCCTTGAAACATTGGCATTTTTCACAAGGATCAGATGTTACTTTTAAACTGCTTTCTTGAGGTATAACATATGTGTGTGTACGTATATATATATATGCCATAAAACACACTCATGTAAGTCAACAAATCAATACCTAAGAAGGTTTTATTACCTTCTTAGAGTTGTGCAACATCACTACAATCCAGTTTTTTTTTTTGCAGTTTTTGGACGGGGCCGGGTTTGAACCCGCCAACTCCCGTATATGGGGCCAGTGCCCCACCCACTGAGCCACAGGCATCGCCCTACAATCCAGTTTTAAAATATTTCCATCGTCTTCCAAGAAGATCCCTCACCTCTCATCCCATCCCTTGCCTCTACCGATGTACCTTCTGAGTCGATTTGTCTGGTTCTGGAAGTTTCGTGTAAATATAACCCAACAACATGCAACCTCTGTATGTAGCTTTTTTCACTGGGTTTCTGAGATCTCCCCATGTTGTAGAGTGTATCATGTGCGTATAACGTGTGCTATTGTGTGAGATTCACTCCATTTGCTGTGGGACAGTTTGGCCAGTCTTACAGAGGTCCTGCACACTTAGTCCATTTCTCCAGTGATGGCCACGCGGGGTGTTTACGGGTGTGGGCTGTGATGAATCAGGCTGCTGTCAACATTGGTGCCTGAGCCTCTCTGTGGACATAAACTGTGAATTTTATGATCAGAAAAATAACAGAACCAAACCACCAAAGTGAATCCTCAAGCTGTTTCTGGAATACATTTCCTTTACCAAAATGGGAATTTGAAGAGAGGGGCAGAAATTTTAAAATAGGAGAGAAAGATGTGTGCTCCTGACGAGGCTGTCCCTTCCTCTGGCCCAGGGACGCTTGTTCCGCTCTGGAAGGGCCCCTGTACTTGTACCATTTGTGTAAAGCTTCCCAACACACTCAACGTTCCATCTACCCCACGGTACCTCTGATCTCAATCTCAACCAAACATCACCTCCCCCATAATTCCTTTAGTTCAAAAGCAGCAAATTAAGGGAACCCAAGTTCCCCGAGCCTGCTGTCTTTAGTTGAAGCAGAGGTTTGATGGGGGGGAAGGGAGAATGTGGAGAAAAGCCTGAAACACCAAGTACAACTTCACGGGCTGAGTCCTTACGATGTAGCCGTTCAAGTTCTTAGGTGAGGTCTTTTCCCAGGACGCCAAGGTCAAAGGTTGCAACTAGGGGAGGCAAAGTATCAGAATACCACCTAAAGAAAGGCTCCAGTTCTGTCTGCAGGCAGGAAAAAGATGCAGGAAACAACGCAGAGGAAAAGCAGCAAAAAGTGAAGAGGCTTCACAAGCAGGGTGTCTTATTTACCAAGAAGAGTCAAGAAGCAGACGGCCAGCACGTCCTTGGGGGACAATGTTTAATACAAGTAGAATACACAAGTTTAAGGCACTTTGGAACAATCTGGTGGTAATGAATATTAATGATGACACCTGTCTTGTTAGCAGACTCTACTGAAAGTTCCTGTAGCAACCTGAGTTCCTTCTGTGTACCTAAGGATTCAAGAGATGTCCCAAACCTGCGCTAGACAGTGACAGCCTCCCCTCCCTCTTCTGACACCTGTTACCTACGGGATGCAGACTGTGAACCTCTGTCTCTCTCCTTTTCCTTCTACTGGTCTTGGTTTAATCCATAATTTCTAGGTGTGTGAGGATGTTCCTTAACTTCAACTCTCTTGCTTTCCTACCTTAGCGACTGTCCAGATAGTATCAATACCAGCAGGGATCTAGCACTGGGCAATTTTCAAGACGTTCCACTTCCTGCTTGCTCAGAATCCTGGGATGGAGGCAGGTTACCTAGTATTGTCTCCTTTTAAGGGAATCGAGGCAGAAAAGTTCAGTGACTGCTTCACTGAACATCATTGCACAATCACAAAGCAGTAGGACTGGAAGCAAGTTGCAGGCCCAGGTAAGTTCTGAAGTTTCAGGTAGATGTGCTATGGTCAGATTTGTTAAATGCAAACTAACAGGGAGGGGAGAGGCAGTAACAAGGTTTGTAGAACATAATCAAAACCGTGGATTTGGTATGTTAAGAACATAGCTTGTGAGGAGCTTTCTAACTCATTTTTAGGTTTTCTGGATCCTCTATACATTTAATTTTGTTAAAAAGGCACTGAGGTCCTGAAATTGAAATGTAGATACAGTTGTGGGCTAAAAAACTTTCCCTTGATTTATAAAAATATGACTTCAATATAGTGCTGAGAACTAATTTTATGGGGCAAAGAGCTATTTAATCTTATGACCTTGTATAAAAACTTGCCTTACACTAAATTCAGAGTTACAGCAGTTGACACTTCATGGTAAAATACTGGTTCTAGGTTAACATTTAACGGGAAAGAACATGTTTGAGATTCAACGTGAACCAATCGATCAGCTGTGTTTATTCTGATGCTTTTATTTTGGAGTCCTCTGTCACAAAAATGACATGTGTATTGTTTACAACAGGTATTAGAAACTGAGATGTTTTTATTTTTACTATTTGAGAGTAAAATTGTAGATAAGGTTCCAAACCATCATCCAAAACGCAGAGCAAACTTTTCTGTATATAAACTGTACATAAAAACAAGGCACTATACATTTTTTTTTGGGGGGGGGGGAGGAGATATTAAGGTAGAAAGGTTGATTCGCATAGATTCTTCAGAGTCCATGCCATTAAGTACAAATTCTTTGTTCGTTTTAGCACCGGAAGCAGTACTCAGAACAAGTCATACCTAAGGCTGAAGGGAACATTCCCGAACACTTATGAAGGAACGTACTGGTGGCAGAGTTAATTGAAGGGAAGCAACTCCGTCTACCTCTTAATATTATTTTGACACCCCAAAAACAATCTTAGAAGTGAATGAATACATATTGCTTTGTTTAAATACATATTTGACTTATATGGTGTTTATATAAATATATATATAATTTTTAGAATCCACAAACTATCAAAACAACACTTTATAAAGAGAACTGCTTCAAAAAACAACAAAAAAAGGCAATGCTTAGCTGGAACAGGAGGGCAGTGGTAGAGCAGCTGTCGAGGAATCACTGCTGAAGTGCACATAACAGACACTTTTATTAACATTACCTGCCTAATTGTGCAAAGGAAGCTTCCCAACAGTTCTCTCCAACATTTACAGAATACGCAACTCCAGGACGAGCAGAGTGGTTAACAACTGTCAGGTTCGGAAAACTCTGGTTTAAAAATAGTCGTTTAAAAATGCTAGCCCAAAAATAAATATCCATTTCCCTGGTCCAGTGGTATGGAAGGTGACCACTGAGGTTTCTCCGTCATCTCTGCCACTCAGAACAGGCCTTTTGCTTTCTTCAAGTTCACCTGCTTCCACACGGGCAGTGCGCTGTACTGGTCTCTCGTCATGTCTAGTGCAAACTGGAAGAAGTGGGAGAAACGGCCAGTGGATCAGAAAAGGGCTCTGGAAGGAACTGTGCTGGTTCATTACCATCCCACTTGAAGAGACACTCACCTCAAAGTCTTCATCGGTGAGATAAATCTCCAGCTTGAGAGGATCCACTCCTTCTGGGAGGGGCCTGGCTAGGAGATCAGCCAGTGGATAGATGGTTTTACAGAGCTTGGCTAAGACGTCTTCCACCAGGGTGATCTGATTGGAAACTTCGGTATCCTAGAGAAGGGGAGGGGGCAGATAGGGGAACTGGGTGTCCCGTGTATGAACCTGCTTTATCGAGTGTTTGGGAAGCCACAGCCCTGTGCCATTTGCACACAGCCTGGGGCCCAAGGCTCTTGCAGTTCTCCCCCATTCATGTGTTTTCTCACCCTGCCTCAGAGCTTCAAATACATCCTGTTTCAGGGCTGCCTCCCTCTGAAAAACATTTAGGGACCTTCCCAGGAGTAGATTACAGACTAAGATGACTGGATTGAAGTCAGAACACCAGAAGCCTCTAGCTAATGGAATTTGTTCAAAAATATTAAAACTGTAAGAGAAATCACACTCCATCCCCTGGTCCCATGTCTTAATCCACAGTAGAAAAACAAGGTAGGAAAATGCATCTAGAATATTCTGGGGTAGAATCAAGCTTTCCTCCCCTTCACGCTCCCCATACACCCCCAAACCACTGTGTGCATTTAGTCTTAACAGTCCACTCTGTGTTAATTATCTTCCTCCATTACACTTGGGACTCCGGATTGGCAGCTCTCCTCTTGAGTGGGCAGATGAAGGGAATGAATGACCAAGAGTTGCAATATAGGGATAGACCGGTGGGTCCAAGAGGCAGATTTTGGAGTGAACCTGCCTGCATCTGAGTACTGGCTACTCTACCCGCTGACTCAGACTTTGGGCAGGTGAGTTCAAGTTTTTGCACCTGCATCGGAAAAGTGGAGATAATAATAAGATAGATCTTGATGGACTGTTGTGATAATTAAACGAGGAAATAAATGTAACATGTTTGTAGTGTCCAGGGCAGAGCCAACGCTCGGTGAATGAGAATTATTCCTGTAACTTGCTGGAGTGGGAGACCTGACCCTTCTCTGGCTGAAGTCCCATAGGCCTGCATGACAATAAATGGCTCCCTGCTGACCCCTCATGACCTGCAGTGGATATAGAAAAGTGATCATGATTTATGTCCTTGAACTTAGACTGCAAGCGGCAGCCCCAGGACTTGTAATCCCAAGAGCCTTAGGGTTCTTGAACCCATATTTATCATGAACGGAACCATCTTGCTCTGGCTGTGCTAGAGATCAGGCTGCGCTGAGCCCTTTCTCTGTGCATATTCAATCCATGTGGCTACCAGAGACAGGTCAGAGGGAGCTGTAGTATTTGCATTTTCTTTTTTGTTTTTTTTGCAGTTTTTGGCCGGGACTGGGTTTGAACCTGCCACCTCTGGCATATGGGGCTGGTGCTCTACTCCTTTGAGCCACAGGCGCCGCCAGTATTTACATTTTCAAACAGGCTGTCTCCCTGGCTATGCAGAGGTGAATTTTGTTTCAGATTTCCTTTAAAATACCCTCAGGTCACTTCTCCTAGAAAAGTGGCTCTACTACACAGTAACAAAATCAAAATGTAAAAAATCTCTTTCCCATAATCCCCCCGAAAAAAAACACACTGGACTAACAATTTTAATAACCCATAAATTAAGAAATATGGACATAGCTATAGTAAGCTTCCTTTCTGTATGGTTGGACAATAAAACATTTTGGATGATCATACATTTTGGTACATAGAAGTTATGATGAATATCCTCAAGTGACAATACCAGGTGGTCTCATAAAAGACAGCACCCATTCGTTTAGCTGTCTGGACATACAGACCCATCACAGATTTTGTTTTGTGATGTCTGAAACAGTGAGGATGTGGTCGTGCCTTGTATGAATGTTGAGAAGTAATACCAAGCAGTAGGTGTTCAGCTAACAGAATGAGGAGCTGGCAGCCTTTATGTATATATAGTCTTTAAAGTAATTAAATTCCCCTTTGCTTTTACATTGTACAGTTTGAGTCTCATGTGTAGAAAAATTACTGAAATGGTATAACTGATTCCCCATCAGGATTCTCCCCTTCCTAAGTTAATTCCATGTAGACTTGTTAACATGTTGCAAAAGAAAAATATTTTCTCACTTTGCAAGTGCAATTGGATGCTTCTCCCCAAGGTAACCCACAATCCAGAAGGTGGGGGAGCCTCCTTCCTAGGCCGGGTAAGCGCACTTACCATTTCCGTGATCTCGGCAATGTCCTCTCTGTGTTCCCAGCTGGGAAACATATTGGTGAACGTCAGGGGTTCCAGACCGGCGTGGATAAGGTAAGACTTGGGGGGCGGCTTCTTCAGATTTTTCCCTGTGGTTACATAGAACATGAACGTCAGTAGACCCAAGGACGCCATCTCTCTGGGTGCCCTTGAAATCCTTTTCCTCCTGTTCAAACTCTTGCCTTTATGCTTAAAATGCAAGTTATGAGTGGTTCATAACAACATGTGGATAATTTTTCTATGAAATGTTAATTTTATGCCTGTAAGAGTGATATATAATCAACCTGACTCTATACTTCGACCTGACAAAATGCTCCTGGATCCCTGGAAGCAGGAAAGCATGGCTCTGTGGTTTACAGATGGGGCGTTTTTCTTCCTCTTGCTTTAATGCGGGGTTAAGTTCAATATGATCAGATAACTAATGACAGCATTTTATAAGTCCACTTGGGCTATAATGTTTAGCAATAATTTATTTATTACTAAAGGACTTTTCAGGAAGAGACTTAATGGTACATACTTGGTGAAGAGTATCAATGGAACCATAAAAATTTGATGAGAAATTAATTATTGGCCTCTTCATTTTTACAGACAGTGCCCAAAAAAAAAAAAAAAAAAAGTACACATTTTAAGAAAGGAAAAAAACTTGGTTAAATTTGTAATACTCAAGTCACATTCGACTTTAGCATTCATCTTTTGTTATTGGTATGTACTGAGTCTTATGATTTAAATAGTTTTTTTTACTTTCTTAAAATGTATATACATTTTTCTGGCACCTTCTGTATAAAAGACCACAAACGTCAGGTGTATAGTATAATAAAAAACTGTAAACTTACTAGAAGTCTTTCTTTTTGGATGTAATACAAAAAGCAGTAATGAATAATAAAAAGGTTGGCATTAGCATTTGTCCAGCTTGGGGGGGGGGGGACTTCTATGCCCCAGTGGCCTGGTGACAGTGAGCAGGAAAAAGTGGCTCTCCTACACAGTAACAAAAATAGAGGGCAGGCTTGTTTCACAGCATGACAAATCCTGAGCGCACCAGGGTTTTAATCTGCCCAGGGAACTCCATGAGGCAGCCTTTAAACTTGAGGGTAACAAGTTCAATGGTCTCATGATAGAAAACCTAGTTCTCCTTCATGCAAGCAGCTAAGAATATGCTTAAAAATTACCTGTAGCTCAGTCGTTAGGGCACTGGCCACATACCCTGCGGTTGGTGGGTTTGAACCCGGCCTGGGCTTGCTAAACAACGATAACAACAAAAAATAGCCGGGCATTGTGGCGGGCACCTGTAGTCCCAGCTACTTGGGAGGCTGAGGCAAGAGAATCGCTTAAGCCCAAGAGTTGGAGGTTGCTGTGAGCTGTGAAGCCACAGCACTCTACCCAGGGCGACATAGTGAGACTCTGTCTTAGAATAGATAAATAAATAAAAAGAATAAAATAAGCCTCAAAAAGTTAAAGGGGGGGAATTGGTTTCATTGTCACCTGTCAGGCTTTATTAATGGGAGCTGACACTCACAGAGAGGGTGAAGGGGTCTGGGGCTCCAGAGAGCTGCTGGCTGGTGTGCTGGAGGGCTCCCCTGTTCCCTGCGATGGGCCCTGGGGGCTCAGCACCTGGGAGGGCCTCACCTTTGCAGTACTGGAGCACGGTCTCCATGGCGCTCTTCCGGTCAGATGCCCAGCGAATGCGGGCAGAACCAGTGATCTTGTTCTCAATGGGCCACCAGCCCTGCCAGAGATACACCTCATGGTGATTGTCCACAAGGAACAGCGCTGCAACAGAACAGGATAGTCAGGAGTTCCTTTCAGGACGCTTTCAGCTCACCCTTCCCCAGACCTAACAGATGGCGTGCCTCCCTGTGCTGTGTCAGAGGGCAAGATCTCAGCCAAGGAGCAAATAGAGGGCACCTCGAACATCCTGCCCCTTTAGAAGTTCCACTGGGAGAAGCCTCTAGGGAGAGAAAGGTGGTCTCAACAAGGTGGTCTTTCATTCCTGGTTTCCCAGGTCCACCTCTCTTTGCCCTGCTCAACTGCAGGCCCACTGCTGACCTTGGCATTGGAAAGCCTGGGCCTCTCCAGCTACTGGAAGGGCTGTGACCAAAGAGGAGCAGATAAGAGGCTGTCACGAGGCTGTCACCACCCTTTTCTCCCCAGAGCACAGCTCACTTGCTCTCCAGGTCACGGGCGCTCTTACCCCAGGTCTGATTGGTTAGTGATGATGCGAGTCCACAGTTCTCATAGAGAGAAACGGGCTTTAAGGATCAAAATTGTTGTGTCTCTTCCTTTTCACTTTTTCTTCTCCTCACATTATCAGCCTGACTCTTATACCACATAGCAAAAGGGCTCTGAGCCCTGCTGGCTTGGCCTACCACATGTCTGTTCCTGGCGTGCACTTTAGGATTGTGTGGAAACCACACGGTGATAAAAGCTCAGTGGAGGCTCACACCCTGTTGTGGGCAGCAGCCTCTCCTCCTGAAAACTTACTAGTGTTTCCCACAGTATGACACGGGCACCAGTTGAGCTTGTAAGTGGTGACCTGGGCTGCCAGTGTAAGGTGAGGTCCTGACTGCAGCTCAGGGCTCTTATAACATGAGAAGGAACAAACATGAGCTACGGGGAAGCTGACCTTGGACTTGAATGGAGGGAGGGCAGGAAGGGCCATCAGCCCAGCCTCCTGAGACCATCCCAAACAGAATGAGAGTGTAGGGGGTTTCTGTCTTGAGAGGGTGGCCTGGTAAAAATAGCCCTAACCTTGGCATTGGAAGGCCTGGGCTCATCCGTGGACCCTCGGTATGGCAGAGACTGTTCTTTGACTAACTCAGCCAATACCAGCCCCTGCTCTTCTGCCATTTGCTTTCCCAGGCTTCCTTACAGCTGGGGTGGCCATGTGACCAGCTCCAGCCAATGGGATATAAGCAGAAGCCAGCTGGGACTTCTGGGAAAAGTCTCTAACCAATGACAGGGAGAGATGTTGCCATGGTGGTCCCTTTCCTCTCCCCTTCTGTCTGTCTCAAAGCCACCCAGGCAACTGCAGCACAGGCAGGCGACTGGGGCGAATGAGGCAACAGGACAGAGGACGGTGGGCGGAGAGGTCAGCCTGCCACTGTTGGCTCCACTGGTCTTAAAAGCAATCTCTGGGTGAGTTCAGTATCTGACCCTCTGTGACTTACACCAGAGGTCCCCAGCCTTGTTGACACCAGGGACCAGCTTCATGGTCTACAGACGGTGGGGGCTGAGGATGGTATCGGGATGATTCAAGCCGTTACATTTATCGTTCCACTTTATTTCTATTATTGTTACATGGTAATACATACAAATGAAATAATTCTGCAACTCGCCATCATGCAGAATCACTAAGACCCTTGAACTTGTTTCCCTGCAACTAGACAGTCCCAGTCCTGGCATCACCACCTCAACCCCACCTCAGATCATTAGATTCTCAGAAGGATCACACAACCTAGATCCCTTGCACGAACAATTTACAGTGGGGTTTGTGTTCCACGAGAATCTAATGCTGCTGCGGATGTGACCGGAGGTGGAGAGCCATGGGAAATGGCTGTAAAGTCAGATGAAGTTTTGCTTGCTTGCCCTGTGCTCGCCTCCTGCTGGGTGGCCCAGTTCCCAACAGGCAGGAGTTTGTACCCTGGAGGCTGGAGACTTCAGCCTTAAACTACAATGGGTGTAGGTGTGAAGATTAAGTGAGATAATATAAACAAGTATTCTGGGAGTGTACTTGGCAAGCAGCAGCTGCTCCAGAAGTGTTAATGTAAAACCAGAAGCCTTTTGTGGGAGGGATGTGTCTGCTGCTCTGCACAGCTGCCCCCGCAGGCCTTACCTGGCTGGGGCGCACTGTACAGATCCTCCTGCAGGAAGGGCATGGAGCTGACCAGGGAGGGGGCGCGTGCAGGATACGTGAACTCTGTGGCTACAAAGTCTCCAGAGGAGCTGCTGAGGATAAACAGGCGAGGTGCGAAGTTAAAACTCCCCGGATCTTTGAAAGAAAAGAGAACAAAGCTAAAGACATGATATGCATCAAAGTAAATTTCAGGTGGGTCAACGAATTAATGTAAAACATGAAATGATTCAAAGCATTGGCAGAAACATAGGTAGGAGTTATGTGAGCTTCGAGGTGGGGAAGGCCTTTGTAATTGTGATATTAGAAGTAATCCAAAGGGAAGACACTTATGCATTACTTATACAAAAAGGAAGAAATTATAGTGCAAAACATTTTCAAAAAATGAAAAAGCAAGTAACAAAATGGGAAAATGGGAAATATTTATTATATATCAACTTGTTAATATCTTTAATAAGGAAATGATACATATCTCAATAAAATGTGCAAACTGTGCAAAGAACATTCACCAAAGTACAAATACCAATGGCTAGAAATGTTTATATTAAACATATATAAATGTGTATTATACATGAAGTATTTCCTGGTACTTGTAATTGAAAAAGTAAATTAGAACAATGCTTAGCTATCTGTTTTCCCTCATCAATTGGGCAAATAGGGAATAGAGAATTTGCTGAGTTAATGATTGTGCAGGGGAATGAATGCTTTTGTATACTGCAGGTGAGAATGAACTTGGTGGGGATGTTCTGAGGGACACTTGTTGATATGTGCTATAAGATTTTTGTAACAAGCTCAGCAGTTCCATTTTTAGGTATTTCTCTTAGATATAAATATATATACAGTAGAACCTCCATAGCTGACCACAAACCTTCACTGAACACTTCCTTTTCTTTTGAGACAGTTTCACTATGTCGCCCTCAGTAGAGTGCTATGGCGTCACAGCTCACAGCAATCTCTAACTCTTGGACTTAAGTGATTCTCTTGCCTCAGCCTCCCAAGTAGCTGGGACTACAGGTGCCTGCCATAATACCCGGCTATTTTTTGGTTGCAGTTGTTGTTGTTGTTTAGCTGGCCCGGGCTGGGTTTGAACCCGCCAGCTTTGGTGTATGTGGTCAGTGCCCTACTCACTGAGCTACAGGCGCCGAGCCAACCACCTCCTTAAGTTAGCCTAATTTTCATAGACCAAACACACATCACAGGTACGTATTAGCACAGTAGGCCTAGTTCCTTAGGTTGACCACCTCTGTACGTTGACGAGTTTGTCACAGTCTCTTGGGTGGTCAACTTACAGAAGTTCTAGTGCATTTAGCAATAAGTTAATTTCAATAAATGAATGAGCTTTAAAAGGCGAAGGAATGTGGCATTACCTTGAAGCATGCAGTCATAGGCCTTCCTGTCTCTCCTTCCTAAAGCATCCCAGAATCCCAGAGGCTCGGAGCCTTCGTCACACTCGTGGATGGTCACCTTGCTGCTGCTGTGCAGGCCTGCCTCCAGGGGACACCTGCATGGGAGAAGCCCCAATCGTCTTTCATACACCTGAAGGGTATCGGCAGCACCAAATCTACGGGTCAGTTCATCTTCTCTCTTGTGCTTTCTAACTAACCATTGCTTCTTACTCAGCAATGAAACATGCTCTGTGGCTTGTGTGTCTGTGTGTGTATGTTGGGGAAGGAGGGATTGGCTCGACCCCTAGAGAGGAATGTACAGTTAAACCTGTGATGAAAATAATATATACATTTATACATGGTGATGATGTTCCTTCTCACTTGGTAGAACATAAGCTTACGGGGACAGAGACTTGGGTTTATTCACCACCAAATCCCTAGTTTCTAAGTCTGTGTTTGGCTCCAAGTAGGTTCTCACTAAACATTTGTTGAATGAATAAGTGAGTGAGTAGCTTGTGGTTTTGTTTTTCTTCAGTGGGCCGAGTGAAAAGTTTGATGGGCCATCAACGCCTTTGGACAGCTCACTGAGTCACCTGCCATCACTCTCTGCTCCCCGAGCCCATACAGGGGGTTTGGCTTCACATCTGCCTACCTGTGGAGAGCACACCTGCCCCATTCTCTTGCTCACCCTCTCCACACAGGACGGGGTTTCAGAGCAGTCACGGGGAACATGCCCACACTGCCCTGTTGTGATGAGCAGAGAGCGGGTTTCACCAAATCGCTCTCTGGTGGGATGCTGTGGCCTTAGGAAGTGCTTCGTGTTTACTGTGAGGATGGTACCAAAGTACCCGCGGGACTCAGTCACCTGCCGAGTGGCTGGGGAACACGGGGCTTTGTTTGGCTGCTGCAGTGCACATTTTGCATGGGCTGCTAGGAAGCTCAGAGCCAGAGCAGTGCCCACTGGAGTGGGGAGCCGCCCGCACGGCTGCTCCCTTGGTTCTCGCCTCCCCTCTCTCAGGCCTCCCTCTTCCCAAGGTCCTCACTCAGGATTTTCTCAGCATGGCCCACTCTTTGCTGGCTGTGGCAGTCTGCCTGGGAGAGAGGAATAAAGCCCAACTCATGGCGCACGGTGGCTGGCAATTCTCCGTTGCTGCCTTCCAGACTGGGGGATACCAATGTTCTCTAAAAGGGGACACCTTCCTGTCTGGCACAGATGGCTTCCCAAATCACCTTTAGCTTCTTAACACTCCACTGTTCTGACAGATCCAAAAGTCTGAATCCCCCAAAAGGTCTTTGAAATCTGCTCTTTCAATATTAAAAGACTCCAGATTTATAACTCAAAAGCTGAATGGTAACTACAGGGACAAATCTGAAAACGGTCTTAGTGACACGGGGGAAGCCCTCCAATCGGATGTCCTGTCTGAGACACGTGTCCTTTCTCCCTGGAATGTCAGAGGTCTCTGAGCACATTCATAATGTCCCCTTGGTGAAGTCACTTTGAGCACACAACTGGGGACTCTTAGGAACCCTTCCTGCCTCAGCCTGTGTCCCTCTCTCCCTTTGAGCTCGCCACATTCACACAACACTCACTGTTCCTTGATTTTATTGGCTGCCGTCCTTCCGACCTCCTTGGTGTGGGCCTGGGCTTTGCATCCGTGCCACAGGTATATGAGGGCCTTATTTACATTGAGAACCACCATGGAAGTCCTGGACCTCAGGCTGCTGCAGTGACAGGCCACCTCCAGCAGATTTCCTTCCATGGGCACTTCTCCTCGCACGCAGTACAGCCTCCACTCACCTGCAGGGGGCACCCGCGGCACAGAGTTAGGACCCCAGCTAGGGACAAGAATAGCAGCCCTCCCTGGTCGCACGCAGCCCTGCAATCAGGGACTAAAGGGACTGGGAGCCGGAGCATGAAGTCACTTTGTGCCATCCCACAAAGCAAATCCTTCTGGAGTCAGAAGCGGGTTGCCAAAAGTTCACGATATAGAAAAACCATTTTTCCAAAATGTGTAAGTCATCCCACAGGCATATTTTAAAAGGCTCTAAAGCTAAGACTTTTTTTTTGGATGCTGGCCAACAAAAATCTCAAAAATTTATAATAGAAGATCCACCAATTTTTTTTTTTTTCCCCTTCTAAAAAGAGTAGACAGCCGCTGGGAAGACTCAGGTTCAGGTGAAGCAATCTTCCAGCCACCTGCACACAAAGATGGGGCCTTAATTCCTCAGGGGGGAGGTGGGTATGGGCTCTCCATAAAGCTGATTTATCAGGCGAACATTAGGCGGCTTTCAGTGTTAAAGCCACAGCTATATGAAGAGAGACTGACTTTAAATTCCCTCACCTATAAAAATACCTTCCGGGGGAGAAAAAAAAAAAAAAAAATCAAATCCCAGCAGTAAAAGTGACTTACTTTGTGCATTTTCTTCCTCCTCTTCCCGCCTCCCGGAGTGCACCACCATTCCCCCCTGGAAACACTGCAGAAAACAGGGGGGCTCCTTGCCCTGGAGAACCTGGACCTTCAGATTTAGACACAGTAAAATCAGTAACAGCGATAGGTAGGGTTTTCAAAGTCATAAAAAGAATACATGCCTTTTGAGGGAAACTTGGAAAACATCAAAACAGTGATAACGCTATTCTCTAAAGATGAGAACAATTATGATTGAGTCTGCAGCCTTCCTTTCAAAGGATTTTTCAGGTAGAATTTTTTTTTCCCCCTAAATGAAATGGGAGTGTTGTTTTATGCTGCTTTATACCCTTGTTTTTTTCACCTAATATTTTTCTGTCATTAAATATTCTTTTAACGTGTGAATTCTCATATGTGAATGGGATTCCATGGTACCAGTGCAACAGGGTTGATTTAAACCTATTTTAAACAAGGTGTATACCTCTCAGCAGTGAGAACGACTAATCACTAACTTAGTAATTCTGGAGGGAAAAATGTGTCCTTTGCAATCAATGTAGCAGCCCATGGCTAGCGCTGTGAGCCTCTCATTTTTGTTCCCCAGGTGGTGCCTGCACCATGAACGGTGTTGGGGTTGAATCAGCTCCCTGTCACTTTGCAGGACATTTTCCCTTAAAGAGGAAAATATTTTGTTGTGCTGACGGTTGGGTAGTTCTGAGAGTTCCGAGAAAGTATTTTTCACCATAAGGTAAATTTATCAATCCTAGGGTTTTTTCTTTTCTTTTTTTTTTTGAGACAGGGGCTCCCTCTAATCACCTAGGCTGGAGTCCGGAGGTCTCATCACAGCTCACTGCAACCTTGCTCTCCTGGGCTTAAGTGATCCTCCTGTCTCAACCTCCAGAGTAGCTGGAACTATATGCGTGCACCACCACGCCCACTAGTGGAAGTGTTTTGTATGTTTAAAATAATTTTCCATCATTGGATTGATAATTGATGAAATGCTCAAACTATAGAAATTGAGACTGAAAACTCCCAAGGATATATATATATATTTTTGACACTGAGTCTCACTCTGTCACCCTGCCTAGAGTGCCATGTCGTCATAGCTCACAGCAACCTCAAACTCTTGGGCTCAAGTGATCCTCTTGCCTCAACCTCCCAAGTAGCTGGGACTATAAGTGCTCACTATAATGCCTAGTTAGTTTTTCTATTTTTAGTAGAGATGGGGTCTCCGTCTTGCGAAGGCTAGTCTCAAACTCCTGAGCTCAAGCGATCCACTCACCTCAGCCTCTCAGAGTGCTAGGATTACAGGTGTGAGTCACTGCACCCGGCCTCTAAGGATAATTTGAAGGCATGATTAAAACATATTTATTCATGGCCTTTACCATAAAAAGGAGGAGTTGTAGTTGAAATTACTATTAGGAATAATAGTAATTAAAATGCAAATGTTGCCAATGACCATTTCTAAAATATAGTCCGTAGTAGAGAGTACTCACTTCAACATTCTTTTTAGGGAACCTGATTAGTTCTTAGCACTCTAGAGGCCTGGGTGGGTGTTGATCTATTTCTGCAGAAAATGTCTCTGCTGTCTTCCTTCACGCTAATGTTAATTATGCATCTGAGGAAGTACAAATACTTGCATATGGTGTCCTGTTTTCTAGAAGCCCCAGACACAACTCTTACTTGCTGATACTAAAGGATGAGATGCCCAATGCACAGATCATCCAAAGATTAAAAAAGAAATGTTTACAAAACCTTGGATTTGGGTAGCAGTCCCTGCCAGGCTCTTGGGTTATAATGGGGTCATGAGGCCAAGGTATTGTAAGCCCAGGGCAGACTGCTTGTGGGGGAAGATGGATAATAAATAAGTAATCTAAATGATTATGTCATTTTACATGGCAGAAAGTATGACTAAAGAGAGAGTGAAGGGAGAATGAGGAAGGTTTGGAGAGAATGGCGGGGGTATGTGCCTCTTTTATTTCTTGAGACAAGAGTCTTACTTTGTTGCCCTTTCTAGAACGCCATGGGTTTATAGCTCACAGCAACCTCAAACTCTTGGGCTCAAGAGATCCTCTTCTCTCAGCCTCCCAGGCAGCTGGCTCTACAGGCACCCACCATAAGGCCCAGCTATTTTTTTAGAGATCGAGTCTTGCTCTAGCTCAGGCTGGTCTCAAACTTTTGAGCTCAGGCAATCCACCTGCCGTGGCCTCCCAGAGTGATAGGATTACAGGTGTGAACCACTGCACCCAGCCTAGAATAAGTGGTCTTGCAAAGATGCCTGGGCCCACCTTGAAGGTGGTGGATCCCCTAGTGAAGCCACTGAGACCACGGTCTCTGTGGCAGAGGGCAAAAGAGTGACCTGATCTGAAGTTTGTTCCAGAAAACCCACTCGTGCTGCTGTGAGGAAAGCAGAAGATGGAGTACTCAATTTTTACATTAATCTCTGATAGATTTCAGGTAGATTGGTGTAAGGGAAACATCGGATTTAATTTTAAGGTTCTTGAGCCCAAACTGCTCTTCAGGATGATCGTTCCAAGGCATGCTCCTCACTGGCAGCATGCGAGGGTCCTGAAGAACCCTTCTAGCCCTGGGTCCATTCCTTAGAAGTGGATGACGGCATCTCTTTATTTTACTTGCCATTCCTTGCTTCTTAGTTAGGTGGAAACCTTTTAAGACTATCATCGTCCATTTGTGCCTGTGGCATGGACTCACTATTTATGGACATTACATTTTGTCTCAGATCATATTATAACAGGTGGGAGGATAAAATACATGGGAAGCACAGCCTGAAATCTCCAGGAGCCAGACCAGGGCTGGACCTGCTTTGGGTGACATGGTCTTTGCCATTCACATCAGGTCTTAGGGACCAGGCCGAGGGTCACTGGCTCCCAGGAAAGGATCCCCGTCTGGGTCTCGGCAGCTCCCCTGACTCACCTGGGCCCCTCTTTCCTCGTCCAGCTCCACTGTCATCAGCGCCGACGTTCCCTTCTCACTCACGGTCGACTGTCGGCCTTGCCAGAAGAAGTAGACGCACTTCTCTTTACCGGCCACCCTCACTGAGTGCTCTGCCTTCTGCCGGCTTCCCACTGTGAACACACAGGGGCACAAGGCCAGGTCAGCAGCTGAGTGGCCAGAGGAGGAGCAATGCCCAGCTCACTTCTCAGGGCCTGGGCTGAGGATGGGCCACTCACACGCAGGGGCGCATTGTGGGTAAGGTTGGTCACACCCTAGAGAAGAGAGAAAGCACCTTTCTCTGCAGCTTCACTGGCCCAGAGCCTCCAGAGTAGAGAAACATGACCAGAAAAACCCTCTTGCTAGCCTCTGAAAACACCTGCCATCCCAGAGGGAGGTGGCAGATCTCTCCTTGCGTGTAACAGAATAATTTCTTAAGCTATTTGGTGACCGCCAGAGCAGGACCAATGGCTCACACAGACACAAACGTGTTTTCCATATTATGCCATTCTTTGGCAGATTAGCTAGTAGGGAGAAGATATTAAAAACAACAGCTGGACCAGTTTTAAGCTCAAAGGAAAAAATGTAGACTGTTAAAACTAGTCTAGTTTTCTTTTAAAGAAGCAAGCTTTGAAGTTTTCAAGTTCCGTCAGAAATGGAGGAGATAGATTGCTGACATATCACTTTCACAAAATAATCTGGGATTAAGTCTGATCTCCTTTCTGACTAGCATTTCATAGATCGGAATAAGGCTGCTTGCTCTGGAGAGCGGTCATGGAGGGCTAACTGGTGGAAAGGGCATTTTAGATGGCTCTCCAGACCTTAATATGTCTACATGTAGGAAAATATCTTACTCCAGATTCTTTTTGTTCACTCGTGTGACCAATTCTTACTAAGCAGAGACTCTTCAGGATACTGGGGCTACAGTGATGAACAAGACAGACAACTTCTAGACTTTCGTTCTAATAAATAAATAGATGAGCAAGACAGTTTCAGATAGGGATGATGCTGGGAGGACAAAAGGTGGGAGAGGTAGCACCGGCAGGATTCGAGCAATGGGACTGCCTGTTGAGAGAGGGGCTTCCTGGAGAGGTGGGTGTGCAGAGACCTGAAGACAGCCATTAGGATACAGAACCTTTTGGGCCATCTTCGTGACTGACTCAAAGGCACATGTCCCAGTGTGCTCAGTGATGGCGCATGTTCAAAATTAATGATAACAACTGGATTCTGTAGTTCCATGTCACTGCAAATGTTCTAATCCCTCTTGCAAAATCACAGTTTTATTGAGGCATAAAGGTGAGAGGAAAGCTTGTTTAAATTCCTACAAGGACGGTGGTTTTAGCCCTTCCTTCAGCAGAGTGTAATGTAGTTCTCATAGATGATTCTAATGATTTCTTAAAATATTTGACCATCCGTAGTCTTTCATGCCATCTATTGTGGGTCTGGTCTGATCACATTTATGTGGTTTTGAGTGGTCGAGGTGAAATGGGAACCACCCATGAGTAGATTAGAGATACCCACAGTTAATTTAGAAACCACTCTTTTGAAATTTCTGCTGAGATAGCAACAAAAGTTTGTCTTTGATTGGCAATCCCAGTCTTCCAAGTGAAGAAAATTCCTATGTTAACTAGGTTACTGGGGAAAGATATACTTAAAATAGATCCCAACGGTTTATATAGACTTTGGAATTTGTTAGCACTCAAATATATTGTGTAAATGTATATTCATGCTTAAATAACCAACATTAAATCCTAACATTCTAAAGTAGACTTGAATGTATAATAAAATAGAATTATTTTTATAGGTATTTCATAAAGCAGATATTTCACTAATTTTCCTCAATGTACCTAAATTGAGTCCTAAATTTATACCACCTACCATTGAGTAGGAAGAATTTTCTGGATCATTATGTCTACAACCTTGACCAGATGTCTAAGGTAAAATGTTGATACCTCATGCCATCCACATACTTTGGAGAGTAAGTTTGTTACCAATAGTTCTGTTTAAGAACAAGAGAAAACTGAGCTATGAAGAGCTGCTCATGGTCATGTGCACCTGCACCCCCTACCTATGGAAACCCAAGTGTATCACTCACCAGCGGAGCCTGACCCCGAGTCACTGGGCAGCTTGAGCACCTGACCCTAGCTGCTGGCTGGTGTCCACCCAGAGGAGGACTCATCGCCTTTGCAGCTGCTGTTTCCTGCTGCCCCTGTTTGCAAGCGCAGCCCCTATGGGGCATGAGTGATGGAGAAGACAGGCCAGTGTTACCGAGGGGCCAGGGCTTCCATGACTGCTGCAGAGTGGCTTCAAATGCCATTGGCTGCAGTGCTCTGCTCCCAGAGGGACGCTCTGAAATCTGCTCCCAGCTCAGATTTTATTCTTTGCAGCTGGACTTTTTCAAAGCTGTAACCCTTCTCATAAAGATGCTCATGCTGGCTGTCAAAAGTACATTATTGGATTTACTAGGAAGAAATACAGAAATAATAGAAAAATCACCTGGCTCAAATCATTATTTCCTAGGGGCCTCTAAGCAAATAGTCCATGAAGGTCTCAGAAAGCTCTGTTTTATTTACAATTAATTAATTCATTTTAATACAGTTTTATTCATTCAGTTATTGTGATTTATTTCTTATAACTAACAGCTAAGGTTAGAAAATAACTCAGTTTCAAACTGTGCTGCCCCTTGGTCTTGCTCTCTGAAACATGCATTTCCTTTTCTGCATTTTAAGGGTGGCAACTTGGGGTATCTATAAAGTTTGTTTCTTAAAATCCCCAGATCTGCTGCTCCAGAGGTTAGTAGATTCACTCCACCTCGCCTCAAACACAGCAAATTCCCTATTACTGTTTTCATTGCCAGCCAGCAGGGAAGATTATTATTTCTGCTTGCCCCCTCTGCGTCAGAGCAAAGAGCTTAAGTCCATTCTAGAGACTCTTTGGGAATTGCTGTTTTTCTGGGGAGATCCACATTCTCCCATCTTCAGGCTATCAGATGGGAGATTACCTTCTTCCCACTGTAATTACGCTGCTTCTGCTGAGACCACACCTACAATGTGAGCGTTCGCTGGGCACCATAGCAAACGTCACATGTGCCAGATGGCAGTGTCCTGAGAGCGAGGTGAAATAATCCCTGTTTTCCAGGTGAGAAAACCAAGGTGCAGACAGTGACTTTACCCAACTCGCACGGCTGGAGTAAAGGTCTGAGATTCTGAGTCCCAGGGCCTAGGGTTCTAACAACTGTGGCCTCCAAGCCACATGGCCTCCTTAGGGAAAGGGAGGAATTAAGTTAGGAGAAATGTCCCCTCCCTCTGGGGTCTTTGGCTGACACTCTGCTGTTCCCTGGAGGGAGGGGCCAGAGCTGCCGGGCCTGGGGAGATCCCTTTCCTGAGCTTCAGTATGTTCAGTGGCCCAACCTCAAGTTTGCCTCACTGCTGACTCAGCCCTAATCGTCTCTGCGGGTTCCCCATGCCCTGTGCTGGGCCCAGGCTTCGGGTGAGCTGCAGAGCGGGCTCCCACCACACTTGTGTTTGAACAGGATGGGCTGGACCTGAGAGTCCAGCTCTGTGCTCTCCCAGCTGCGTGACTTTGGGTGGCTTATTCAATCTTGCTGCTCTGATCCTCATCTGAGAAATTAACATCACAGCAGAACAAGTCCTGCAGGGCCTGTGGGGCAGGCACTCAGCTACAGCACAGGGTAAACCCCAGCACCGTGCCAGAGGGTAGACCTCTAGGCCTGCAGTCAGGTATGCCCCTATGGGCCGCCTGGGTCATGGTTTCCTGGCCTGCTACCCCTGCTGCTGGACTCAGTCTCCAGGGACTTGGCTCTCCTCCTATAGCGTGAATCACTCTCACCTCTTCCCACACTCATGCCATTGTTGACACCATGCACTTCTTGGAGGCAGGGTCTGAAATGTTTACATAGTCCCCACAAAAAGCATCTCACACCGAGTAGGTGCTCGGGAAATGTTGCCAGTGGGCAAAGACACTTATTTTTGGTGAATTGGGAAAGAAATCAAATGGCTATAAGCCTGCAGGTGTCTGATCAACCTGTGCTTCCTGTGGCCCCTGGGCATAGGCACACCTGCACAGAGAAGGGGCTGAAAGAGGGGAATATACTTTCTTCAGGGTTGAAATCTCAGAGCTGAGACACACATGCTCACCTAAAGGGGAAGGCATGAGGAGTGCTGTGGGCAGGGGCTTCTCCTGGGCAAGGAAAAGGGATTAAGACAGTTCCGAAATTCACAGCCTCCTGCCCCTCCCTGGCTCTAGGGCATGGCAGCCCATCCAGGGTTCTGCTGAGGGTGTCTCGCCTATGGGCATCAGGGTTAGTCCCGACTATGTACTTATTATCCTGGGCCCACAAAGCACTGTTCTTGCTCTCACTCTCAGAGAAAACAGCTTCTGTTATTTTTAAAATAAACCTTTCATGCATGTATTTACTGCAACCTTACACCACCACTCGGTTCCCGTTTTAAATCACCCAGATATGCTCTACTTAATGACTTTAATTGAAGCAGCACACAGCCACATGGTAAATATCATTTGGAGGCAAATCATCACTTTCCTAGGAATGCTCTGGGGACAGTGGCGGGGGATGAGGGAGGGTACCAGGCAGCCTTGGTGTGCGAGTTGAGTTGGATCTCTGTAAGGGAGCATCAGAAGCTGGGGAAGGCTGCTTGCTAGGAACCCGCCTCATTTCTTTTCATCTCTAGGGTTTACTAAGTGGCTCCCCAGAGCCTGTGACTAGAGGGCAGCATGGCGCTCCTGCAGGGGAGGGTGTGACAGCCTGGAAGCCGCTCTAGCAGGCCTCCTGGGCCCCAGTCCCTCTGCTTGAAGGGAACGTCGGCGGTCACTGACCTGTGCTGCTCACCATGTACTTCCACTTGACCACATAGGCATCCCCCTCATGGAACTGCCCAATGCTCTGCTTGGGGAGCCTGCTGTAGTCGAACTCCAGGATGTGCCAGACATCCACGGAGATGCTGGAGATCTCGAACTGCCTCCTGTCCTGCCCCTCCACCAGGCCATAGCCACGGCCGACATTGACTCCATCCAGGACGGTGCTCACTGTCATCTGGGGCACAGGCACCATTCGTGTCACGTCGTAGGGCTTCACATCAGCCCTCGGGTCTTCCTGCAAGGGAACATGAAAACATGAGGTCAGCTGCCTCGGTGTCTACAGCCATTCCTTGTCACACTGGATGCTGTTTCAACTGCCCATGGGACAGCACAGAAGCACAGCTGTCACGCTGCTTCTCTGGGACTTAACTGCTTTTAGGGGAGGCCGTGTGTCCAGCAAGGACTGGGAGGCCTGGATACCTGTCACTGCAACAGTGCAAGGGACGTCTGAAGACAGGCACAAATGGGGCTATTTTCATGTCCCTGAGTTAGATTATAATTGGAGATGTGTTTGCTGTTCTACCAGTGAATCCTAGGAAGCCTTCTTAGGTTCAAAGACACTCTTCTTTGTGTGTTTATTTATTTATTATTTTTAAAAAATTAAAGAAATTTTAATTGACATTGTAATTATACATATTTGTAGAATACAATCTGGTATTTTCTTACATTTGTATGTGTTGTATGAGGGAGGGATGGGAGAGGCAGGATGGGTAGCGTGTGGTCATTGGGTACGAAGTGACAATTAGGTTAAAAACAAGCTCCAGTGTCCTGATGCACAGAAGGGCGATTATGGCAAATGGTCAGGTATTGTAGAGAGGTTTCTGAATGCTCTCACCACAGGGAAATGATAAGTCCAAGAGGTGATGAATTTGCTAAGCACCCCGATTTGGTCATTACACATCAAGACCACTCGTGTTGGGACTCAAACTGGACCCCGAGTTTGAGATTGTAGCACCCAGACTACCTTCTGCTGGGCGAGCTCCCCGGTGGCCTTCTCGCTGGGTCTCTTCAGTTCCGTCCAATCCAGAAACTTCTCTTTGAACAAAATAGTCTCATTGTGCTCAGTGAGTCTCCCAAATATGGCCCAATCAGGCCGTCCCTGTCCTTTTCTGTAGAGGGGAAAAAAAAAACAATGCACAAGATTAAGTCATACTGAAGCAAAGAATCAAACACAAACACACAGGCTATTAAAAAAGAAAAACTCAACATATAGAAGTGGTATATAAAACAAGTGGTTTCTTTCCACTTAGTTGAGTGATACTGTTTTAGCCTGTGTCCTTGCAAGGCTGTGTGTCCGTGAGGTCAATGTGCCTGCGTGTGACAGGGAACATGTGGGACTAGGTTCTTCTTGCTTCTAGCACGTTCTTGTCTTTAGGATCTCAGGACGGGGGGAGCCACGTGTACACCTTTACTAACTTCATGCTACCCAGCCACCTGCTGGTGCAATGAAGGAGTATCTCGTTCTGAGTTCTCTATTATTTCACTCACGTTACGAGGAAGCTCTCCGGAGTACAGAGATCGTCTCTGTTACTAAAGTGAACACACTTTGGTATCTCCCAGGGCGAATCTTTGCACATTTATTTCTAGGCCATTGGCCGGGACAGCAGGCAGGAGAGCACGAGGACTCAGGAAATGACCCAGATTGACCTGGAGGTCTTGGATGGTCTCGGGATTTTAGAATTTGGCACTGTAGCCAAGGAGGAAGGTAATTTAGAAAAAGGTGGAGCTGAGAAAGTATAATACAGGTGGGGGGTTTGGGGGGGGGCATTATAGCCCTGGGAATAACCTGCAGGTGTTCCTCTCCCTCACAGAAGTGCCTGGTCATGAACTGGAACCATGGTGTGACCCTCCATGGGTCACCTCCTATTTGGTCAGGACTACAGTTTCTGGCTTTATGGCTGAGGCACATCAAAAAGGCTGTTTCAAAGGAAACTGAGAGGATGAAGCGCAGAACACAGAGCCCTCCGCCTCATGGTCTCACCCAACGTTAGGACCCAAGTGTCAGCAGTGATGGGGATTTCACCGCTGCCTCAAAGGCTGTGGACTTTAATCAGAACAAACCCGAATGACGGTCTTTCAGGTCAATCCTACTCAGCAGACTTGCTGAGATGACTAGGGAAGGACCCTTGGCTGCTGTTTTCAACAGCCACCTTTTATGATTTGAAGCAAGAACCCAGAAGATTGCAGCACTTGGGGGGGTGACCCTGGAGCGGGAGCCGGGTGTGTTTCGCCACCTCCTGCCTTGACTTACATGCTTCAGCCTACTTGTTATTAGAAGATGTTGGGTGTGTAATCTCGGCTGCACCTGGGAATTCCTAGGAGCTCATAAGGCACACTGACATGTAAGCCCCACCCCATAGGAACTGAAAACAACTCTCTAGGCAGGGCCCAGCAAATGCATTTTGTTTTAAAAAGCTCTTCATTTGATTGTGTCTCAGAGATGTTGAAAACCAGTGGGTGAGGCGCCTGCTTGTCTATCTGCACATCTCTGATTATGTCACCGGTACCTATAAATGGGTCATCATGTACATTTTACGCAACAACACTATTTTTTTCTTTACAACACCAAATAAAATATTTTTGGTCATAGTTCAGTCTTGAAACACTGGTAGTTACAGTGCTAACCTTAAATGCGCATTTGCTTAAAAAAGGATTTTAAAACTTTTCACTGCACTAATATAATTATTCATGATTTCTATCATGATAATTAATAACAAAATCAGTAATTGGACTTTCAAGTAGGAAACCAGGTAGGAAACTTGATATTTGGATACCAATTAAAAGAAAATATTTCAATGAGGTTGCATGATTCCTAATAGTCTGCTGGCGTAGCTATTTCTAATTTATTATATGGCACATATGTTTCTTTTTTTTTCCCGCATATCTATTTCTCTTTGGTGTTTGGTGCTATATGTTTATAATTTATGATATGGCACATACAGTTTCAAAGCACTTTTTTGGAGGGGGTCTGGTAGTTAGAATAAAAAATCCTTTGCTGTAAGAATTTTGTTTAATAATCATATTTCTTAGAGTTTGTTGATTTGCCAAAATGACCTGAAAAAGTACAGTGCACTATAGGGAGTATTAAAATTACAATCATTATTTTAATAGCATATTCTTTATGCCAAAGGCATAAAGGCATAAACATCGCCTACTGCCAAGTAAATCCTGGAAATCAAGGGCTGTGCTGGGAAGGTATGAAATTAGAAGGAAACAAGTTGCTTTTGCACCTTGAGATCAATGGCTGAATTCCAGATCCCAGGACGCTTTTCGGATCAGCATGTAATTTGCTTTAAACAATTGCTATTCATCTGCCTCCATAATGGTTGGAATGCTGCAGGTGGGAACCATTTCTTCACTTTAAGAAATTAAGTATAATACAAACATGTTCTAGAAGATTATAACATCCATATTTCCAAATTAGGTAAAAGCTAAAGAAATGTTCTTTTTGCGAATATTCATGGGACAGAGTGTGTCATCACCTGTGAAAGCTAAATCTAGAAAGAGCGATAGCGGATGACTATGGCAGGAAGCAAGATCTGGTTAGGAGCCCCCCCACCGCTCCCTGGGCTAGAGGAGTACCTGGGAATAAGCGAGTTGCATTCTCCAGGGTCCAACGGGTTGATGTCACAATTCTCATAGTCAAAGGTTCCATTCCATAAGTGCTTTGCCAGCTGAAAGGCTATTTTTCGTTGTGCTAATGTGACTTCTTTCCCATGCCACACATAAACTTCACTACCAAAATCAAACACCAGTACCTGGGGAAATGGCACAGAATTTGTTAACTTCAAAGATGTGCTGGAGTAGTGTCAGGGTCTCTGCTGACAATGAGTTAAATGGGTGATGATACAAATCTTAATGGGGCGATCCATACAAACACAGAAAAGTGACAAGGTCTGATCAGCTGGCACTACTTCTGCCTACTACATCAGCCTCTGCCCTGAGGTGTGATTTCTTTCTCCTAATGTCCTAAATGCTCAAGTTAATGCTCCCTCTTCTGAACTCCCAAACCACTTTTCATTCATAAAAGAGTCACTCTAGTACATCTCATCTTCTTTCCTTCTTCCTCACTCCCTCAACTGCTTGTTCAGTCATACAGCACATAAAGGACGCTTCGTTGATAAAAACCTCTGATGTAGTGGCTCCTGCACATAATTCCAGGATCCTTATGGGCAGAGATTACATCATACAGATACATATCGTAGGGCCTGATGGTTGATTACTAAGTGTTTGCTGTGTGTATCCATGAATGTAACGCTATTTCTTATTTCCACGTCTGTGGTTTGCTCTATTCTTTTTCTGAGGATAGTTTCTCCCATCATTTCTAGCAATCCAAATTTTACTTAACTCTAAACTAGACTTAATTTCACTTTCTCTTTAAAATTATTCTCGATTATTTTTCTGTGACGATTTTTCCCATTTAGATACCCACACATATCATACTGTCAGTCAAGCTTTGGGTTAGAAATAAGATCTAGTGAAATTGAAGGTCATTGTGTGTCTTCTCTACATTTCCTCAACATTTACCATATTTGATAGTATGTGTGTAATTTATAAATATTTAGCAGTGTGGGAGGAACATTACTTGGCAAATCCACACATTCTACATGCATGCATCTAGTATTCCTCCAACTGAAGGACTAAAAAAAATTTAATGTTTATTAAAAATTCGAGACAGAGGACTAAGGAATATTTACATTTTGCCTAAAGTATAAAAGCCTCCAATGATCCTTGCTGCCTCTGAACAATACTCTGAATTCTATGTTGGTATTTAAGATGGCAGTAATGGTTTGAAATCATAAATACCCTTTAAAAAGCTGCAAATGTTCTGCAGTCAGTACTTACACCATCTAACCCCTTTGGGCACATATATCTGTTTTAATGGGCTGCCCTGTGCAAAGTGTGCTTTCAATGTGCCTTCTCGTTGAAGGGTGGAGCCCACCCACTGTACCTCTTTTGGTTGTAGGAGGGAGCACTTTGGAATTTTCCCCCAGTAGTCATCATCAGGAACAAGTTTGTCATCCACAAGACGGTAAATGCAGTTTGTTTCTATGATAGCTGTTTCATATAGCTCATCTTCTTTTGGGTCTCCAGCAGCTTGGGGATAAGAACAACAGGAGAGTATCACATTTTACCCTGATTGGTTTAGAACAATGACCAAAGGGAAAAGAAAGGAGATTCAATAATAAACTCTCACATTGGTAACTGGTTTGGCCACCGAGGACCTTCCAGAAGTCTTTGGCTGAATGTGTGTGCGTATTAATCCCTTCTTCAATAGTTTGGATATAAGTAGCTCTACATCCAAGTTCCCTCTTTGTCTGAATTAAAGTTGCAAGTTCTGAGGCCTAAAAAAAGAGAGGAACACAATTACCTGGGTAGAAAACCTCACGTCTAGACAGAGTGGCACATGTTGAAATCAGAGAAGAGAAACATTGTGTCTACAAGTAAAACCTGTCACCACAGTCATGGGTGAATGGCTGGCTATTGGGGCTTTTCAATAAAGGCAAGAATTATAAATAAAGAATGGGAGGCATCAATTTTTTTGAGCAATAGTTCTCAATCTTCAGTATTCCACAGGTCACATGGGAGGCTTTTAAAAAATACCCATTCTTGTTGGACAATCCAAGATGACAGCTGAGTAATAGTCTTCCTGCAACAGGGCAAGGTGAGTCTGGGGAGATAAGACTCCAGGCATCTCTGGCTGGTGGGATCTGCCTATAATCATCCCTTTGGGGATACAAGGAGTCAGCAAGGGACTTCTGGACCCCAAGAGGAGGACAAAAACAGTGGAAAACTGGCAAGTGGTTGCGTGTGTCCGATCGACCTAATCCCGCTGGCAGCCGTAAGTATAAGCAGCAGGGAGACTGCAAACCTGAAAGGCCTTACCTTACCGAACTGGTTCGGTGTTTTTGGACTTGGCATTCAGTTGAACTGCCTTTGGGGAGAGCTTGAGCAGAAGAGAGGAGAACTTTGGGCATTGTCTAGGGCCCAAGACTGAGCCGCTGAGCCGGACGGAGCTAATAGTGTTCGGCTGTGGGCCGCAGGGAGCCATTGTGAGAGAACTACCCCAGTAAACTCCACCCTCAGGGTTGCAGAGCAGGGATCAGGCGGAAGCTAGTAACATAGTGAGTGAGCAGCCTAAAAGCGGGGACTGAGCTGCCTTACAGCCTTAACCCTTAGGGGCAGAGTGAGAATGGTTTTGGCACACTAGAGCCTCAGGCTGTTGCCCTGGGTAGAGTGCCATGACATCACAGCTCATACCAACCTCAAACTCTGGGCTTGGTGCTGCCCGGACCTCCATAAGAGCTGCTCCACGAACCCCGACCTGCGACCCATGCCTGCCAGGCTTCCTCATGCCCTGACCAGGAACTGCGGGAGCAGTGCAACCCTGCATCCTCCCTCCTGTACCCACCCTGCCTCCACACTGGCCCGCTTGTCTGGCCAGGGACTCTGGTAGCCGCATGCCCTCCAGACCCCTCCCTGCCTCTGCGCAGAGCCCTTCTCCTGGCCAGAGACTGCTGGAGCCTTGGGCTCTCTGTGCCAAAGTCACTGGGCACCAGGCACTCCCAGAACCATGAGTACCACCTCCTGCCCTGTTGCTGCATCTGGGTGTGTCACACTCCGGAGCTGCTTCCACAACCAGAACTCCCTGGCTGGGGCAGCCCCAAAGGAGCTACACAGGGTCACTCCCTACAAAGATCCAGCAACAATAGAGTGATCCCGCTGGTGTCTAATCTTGGAGAGACACCTCCCCACCTCTGAAGACGGCCAGAAGCAATAGTGAAAAACAATCATGAGGTGAAATCAACAGAAAAACTCTGGCAATATGAATAGTCAGAGTAGATCAACTCCCCCAAGGATCAATGGGGCAGA